>BLKM01012987.1:527515-620015 GCA_013340265.1 Coptotermes formosanus | reverse complement strand
GAAACATAATGCTAACCAAAAATGGAAGTTGATTTCAGGATTATGCAAATGCAAGAGATCTCGTTTGTGATATGCATGCAGCCATACCATTCCTGTGCTAAGTCTGGAAAGTGTTCCCACCTCACAGCTTCAGTCGTCCAAGGCAGAAATCGAAAGCCTACAACGCCTCTCCTTAGAAAATTCGGCCACAGGTTCTTAAGTCAGCTGTGTACACATTACGTATACAAGCAGCGAATGTGTTCTTATGAACAGGAGTTACAAGTCGACAAGGAAGTTTGGTCCCCGTAAGGGGAAACAATTTTCAAACTTAGCCTAAATTTTTTCAGTTTTATCTCTATTAGCCATAATGAGATCTGAGTCCTACAATCCTCAAAAAGAAGGAAAGAAAGAAAGAAAGAAAGAAAGAAAGAAAGAAAGAAAGAAAGAAAGAAAGAAAGAAAGAAAGAAAGAAAGAAAGAAAGAAAGAAAGAAAGAAAGAGAGAATGAAATCTATTTCTTATAAGTACAATTTCTTTCCAATCTACAAACGTGTCACTTCATCGGACTTAATTTTTCAAACAACTTTTAAATTTTACGGCAGACAAAGTATCTTTAAAAAATCATGCGTTTTATGTCTTAGAGAAGCCATTAATTTTAACAGAAATACACGCATTTTAGCATAACTCGCGTCATCCTCTGTTTAATTTCCGTGTAATTTTATGAACGTAATCGCCTATTCTGTCTTACAACCGCAGGGTAGGGAACTCTTATTTCGATTGTCTGGAAGGCGCAACTGCATTGTAGCTGAATGAAGATCTAAGCACTGGACAACATTCCTAGAAGAAAATTTGATTCTGTCAAGGAAAATAAGACGTATGACATTAATGCTCATCAAGTGCTATTTGCAGTACAAGAATAATGCAGCTAGGTTGCATAAAAAATTAAATATATCACATACAAGTATTGTTGCAAAAATACGCTTTCATTTCAGGGAAATGTCACCTTCACTACTCGTATCATTTAAGGGTGGGATTAAATGTATGAGTGGTTTCTTAAAGTAAGTTCGATACAGCAGAGACGTCTGTCGGTGCGACACAGTTCCATTGAACGTCGTATTTAGTTTTGCTGGTTGCCTGATATTTTGTACATACCACTGGACTATCAGCCGCAGGCAAGTTTAATGCTTCTGTCTGTTGGTGTCCTCTTCTCTTTGCGAGCGCATCCTGTTCACTGTATTATACTTCACTATATTAACGTTTGCAAAATAGGAAATTTGCTGAACGGAATTTACCGAACATTCTTCAACTTGAAGCCATCCAAAGCGTGAAAGATATTTAGCGTCCCAGTTTTGCCGTTTTTCTTTTAATCCTTGAAGTCCTTAAATGTGAACGGAGCAATATGGCGTGTCTCAGACTTACTCCTTGCCAAATTCACTAAATTATGACAATCGCTTGATAGGCACACTTTTGTGCACTTTGCTTTCTGGAATTATAAATATAACTGCTGAAACGCCGAACTTCAGAAATTCATTAGGAATGCAAAGAAATAATTAGGTCATAAATTGTACCGCTTCTGAGCATTATGATGTTGGCACTATAGATAAATGAGATTAATGATATTAGCTGAAATATGCTTCACTATTAATTCTTCCAGATGGAAGAATATATTTCGCATTGCATAACGTGAGATTGAAATATATACTTGTATGCACCTAATTAGCCCTTGACGTTATTTTAACGTACGAGTGCCAAGTTTATATTCACTTAGACGTACATTTGAATACTAATGATACGATATATATACGCACAAAAATAAATATATATTTAAGGGATTAAAAAATCATAAATAAATTTCATAATTCCGAAATAGAGCTTAAAGCAGTTACAGATAAACAGGCAGTAAAATGAACTAAATGTTTAGTTATGCAGCGCCTGTATACAAAAGACAAACGTGAGTTATTTAAGACTGATAGGATGGAGAACATGTAAGAGTAACCACGTAAATCACAATAAAATATAAATGCAAAATGTAGCGCTGAAATTTGGAAAAATGTGCCCATATCGGCACAGAGATGCATCAGTCTATGATACATAATATTTTCAGAAGTGGCTACTAAATTTTTACAGGATATAAGAAAAGAAATGCTGGTATTTGAGATTACAGAATTTAGGAAATATCGCATTTGGCTGAAGGGAGAAGATAAGAAGTATGCTGGCTAAAATATTGCATAGAGTTTATGGTTTTTATACCGTGCACACGGTTAAAAGTTTAAATCGAACCAACAAATGCAGAAGCTTTTTGGTAAGCATATTTTATCACCCCTACATATGTTTCGGTAATTATATTACCATCTTCAGGGGGCCTGCATCAAAGAGTCTCAAGCATTTTCTACATCTAAGCATTGTCTGGTTTCACATTAAAAGTTTTCCCATGTCAAGGTCCACGACGCATAGCTGGATAGCAATTAAAATTTACAACGTAATACACTATGCCTCTAGCTGTTATAAATAAATACGACATAAAATTTCTACGCTACTATGCATCTTGAAACTTGACACGAGAAAGGTTTTTAAAGTGAAGTCACACAACGTTTGAATGTACACTTGTAACTGTTTGATGTACGCCCCCCTGAAGAAACCACTTTGTGCAGTTTCTCAGATTGCGTTTCTGATATGAGTTTTGATCTTACCATCGGTATGGGCATAATTAGCCTGCAATCACGAATTATGAGATTTACGACATCTTTCTTGTCTTTGTGAATTATTTAAATTATCAACCTCAAAATTTACTTTTGAGCGACTTATTCAACTTCCGCCTCGTCTTCGTGAGTATACTGCAGATCTGCAACTTGATCCTACCCACAGTTGATGTTCTACATCTTCCGTGCAACAGTCCAATACACAAAAATTTGATTACCAACTAGTTGCACAATGCTTATACTTATTATACAATGCTCTTACATGTTTCGGCTATACATTTTCAGGGAGCTATAATTTTGATCGACGTGTACAGCATATGTGGCAACTTGTCATACGTGACTGAAGATGGTTAAAATATATGGCCGAAACATGTAGGAGCATTGTATGATAACTATAATCTGGTGCAAGTATTTTTAGTTCAATTTGTGTGCATTTATCCTATCCATTTGTATGTAGCCTTTTCTTTAACTGCGTAATTTGGCTGAAGGTCGTGGCATGTTTAAATTGCCGCCTGTATTTATAACGGCGTAATCCATCTAATGGTCTTAGGAATGTTACAACAATCTGGTATTTGATCTATAAAACGAACTGAGAAACGCTGTTCCACTGGCATTGACAAATAGTCGCAAAAATGATTCATCACTTTGGCGTTCGTTGTTACACATTTCGGCACTATCAGACCATTTAAAAAGGCATTGTAAATGGATGCAAGAAACATTCAAGAAAAGTGACATAAGTCCAAGGAAACAAAGTCAACTTTTTATTCAGTATTACTTTATTATACTTTAATTATTTATATTAAAAATACAACATGGTTATTATTTACCAAAACTCATACAACAGCATTATCTTAATATTATTATTAATGAGTACGATATTTTAACTTGTTTTAAATACAGATGACAGCACATATCAACACACAGTACATATTTTCTCACTGTGGCTAGAAACAGAAGGCTATATGTAACATCAAGTCCTGCTGCATTCCCAATAGAAGCAATTCACCACAACAATAATAATAAACCATTGCTGCGTCTCCTTCTTGTTCCATGACCTCATGCCGTCACGGAAAACTTGTGCAGTGGTTTTCCACAAACAAACTCTTTCCTCAACAATAAAAGAGAAGTGGAAGGAATATAAATTACCACCAACATTGAACACCCATTGGCAGACTGACAGAAGAACAGCATGATGGTATGCATTAGAAATTGAAGAGTAGCTTTCCAGTCATCACAAGTAACCCACTTTTGCAAGTAATGAATACAAAAGCCTTTTTTACATCAAACATAAGAATTTTATAACGATGCCTACAGATGGCACCCACATCTTGTTGCAGTATATCACAATGTAAAAGAAATACAGTAAACGTGTTGACACAATGTTTCCACTACATCACGGTAGCCCCATACATCAACTGCCTTACCTGCAAAAATTTGCTAGATGTAAAAGATGCAGCACGCATTAAAACAAACGCCCGGTCGAATGTCCACGTACAAGTCCCTATGACGTCAAACACAGACGCTTGACAAGTACTTAATGTCTTCCTGTTTGCTGCAACTTACGTCTATGGAGGCCGCAAAATCCTCTTTTCAGAGTCTTATGTCTCTTGCTCATACATGTTGCATTTAGGCTCATTAAATTAAAACGTTAATTGTTCCATAAACTTTCTATCATATCTGTATTTATCGTGGAGGCTCGTCGCTTCCTATTTTCAAAAGTATCACCATATTATAGATGATACAAATTTCATTACGTATTTGCTATACATAAGAGAAATATCATATGGCTTATGGTCCCTTCGACCACTTTTGTAATGAAAATTGCAATTTTTTGTTACGAAAGCCTCCGTTTCCTGTCTAATGTGGGAGCCACCCATAACCCTTTCGAAACAAATTACAGTTTTCTGTGCATAGATATTTTTGTGCCTCAGCACTTGTGAAGTTTCAGTAAAAATGCAAGCCATAATAATACGATCAATATTGACCATTCAGGTCGTACTGTGATTACGTGTGTAAAATTCAATTTTAGACAATATAAACACAAGTCACTTTCTTTCAAGTGGCTCTTACAATATATATCTCGGCCATATTTCTTCGCTAGACCTTTGAACCTAGAAATCGTAATGGCGACAAACTGCTGGAATATTAACTAAAAACAGTTGGAGATTTTTGCACATACACACAAAACCAAGGATGTATTGAATACATCATCACGGCTGGGGGAGGGAATGTCAAATTTAAATAAGCTTACGTATTATATACACATATTTTGCATTATTTTCTACTTTCAGAATTTCAAGAAATTTACAATTAGTGGCCTTCTAGAGGGATAACTTAACAATTACCTTGTACTCTATATTTTATAGTAAGCAAAGACACCAAATGCGCAAAAACAGCGTGAGGCTTCTCACAGCGATGAATATAAAAGTAGCTGTATACTGGGATGTGACTCAGTGTAACCTGGTAGAAGAATACTGACATCTCGGAGGATGCTGTTAACCTGAAGATGCAGGCAGAATGGTACGTTTCAGCTAGACTACGAAAAGTTCCATCCCGGAACAGAAAAAATCTTCGAGAAAAGCATGCCCATACATTAGAGTGCAGGCGCTTGAAAGAAGACGCAGCTGCGGTAACTATGGTAACAGCAATACTACGCCATCAGCGACCGATGACGCAACAAGTTAAACCCCTCAGTCTCAGGATTTGAGACTAATTCTTTGGAACAGACTCGAGACCAGAGAAATGTGACATTTAAACATAACCTAAAAATATCTCGATTTCAAAGTTTTAACGTCGTTATTAGAATAGTTAGGCCCAACCAATACTCGAAAGAGGGAGAAAACCCCAAATGATTAAATTCTTCCTCCATTTATGGTAGGGCTGTTCTCTACAATTTACCCTGTTAATTTAGACACACTAATATCGTGTCACTGATGTTAGGAAGGGTGCCGCACTGCTGTGAATGCAGGAGTTAGCAGCAGCCGCCATTTCAAAATCAGACCAGTTTCTGTAACAAAGGAGAACTGCATTAATACATGGACATAATTTCCTTCCGAGACGCTTCCTTCACATGTCGCAACACACTGACTCCGTATAAGATCATATTTGTTTCGACAACTTGTTCGTTTTGTCATGGAGCCAGCTTCGGTTCAACGGTTACACTTCACATGCACTTTCATACATTATTCCTCTTTTACAGGAAACAGAGTTACAACAATATAAATACGTGTATACAAGTAAAATAAAGCTTCTTATGAACACGAAAAGAAAGTTTCGAATTCCGCAAAAGGAAAGTAACTGCTCGAGTAGTTCAGCGACTGTCAGCTTCTCAAGAAAGCCCCCACTCAATGAAGTTATTATTGACAGAATGTGTTTCAAAAGTATCTTAACAAATCTCAAAAGCTCTGCAATTAATTTCGAGACAAGGACACGTGTGTGTGGCAGCAGAATGGAAAGTGACAGGCTTTAAGTTGTTAACGTCGTAGTTCGTACGTCGCATACCGCCATCACTAGCGCCCTTGACAGTCGAGACGATACTGGCGAACTTTACTGCTACAGAGAGTTCGTTTTGTATTTGGGTACAAAGAAGCTGTCTGCTAAATGAGTACAGAAAAATATTCGTATGGGATATCATAACGTTCCTGCATGTAGGCCGTCTATGCACCTGTGGTACAAGGATTTCTCTAAGACTAAATGTTTTGTGTGTTATACGAAGAAAACAGACAAGTGTTGAAGCGGTGGAAGAGAGAAGAGAGAGCGTTCCGCGTGAAGTTTACGCAAATCAACGCAACATGCATCTAGGGAACCTCCCATTCTTCACACAACCGTGTGTTGACCCTTAAAAAAAAGGACTGCACTTATAGCCATAAGAAATGTCGATGTGGCATGCCATCACAGATGCAAGTGAGGCGCAATGTAAGAATTGTGCATGTTGCAGCGGATTGACAAAGATGAATGGTATTTAGAGTCTGTAACTTTTAGTGGGTAGTGGGGAAAGCAAACAGAATTGTAGGCGTTGTGGTAGTGATAATCTGCATGAATACGTCGAACAGTTTAAGGGCAGGCAATATGAACTTTTTGGGCCTTGATCACGAAGAAATGTTACGATCCGTCTCGTCACGCAACGAAATATGACAGGCAGCTTTACTTACAGATTTTCAAAGAAGTTCTGATTCGACATTTTGACCCATATTATCAAGCAGGAAGCATATTTCTCCAGCCAGACAACGCTCCCCCACATTTCTATCGATAAGTGCGCATGTATTTCAACAAGCATTTTCTGAATCGGTCGGTTGGCCGAGTGGATCCGATAACACGGCCGCGAATATCCCCGATTTGATTCCACAAGATGTTTTCTTATGCGTGTTTATTAAGAGTTACGTGTTCATTCCACTTTTACCTGCAAACGTTGTTGGACTACGGCCAAGAATTATAGGCGCAGTTTCAGAAGCCACGCAAGGATTTCTATGTGACACCTGGGAAGAAATTTATTAGAAGTGGGATAATTGTTCACTAGGTACTGGTGACTTTCCCCGGGGATAACGCGGCCGAGGCGTGACGCTGACCACTTACCGTAATCTAGTTCCGAGGCTAGGAGTAAGTAAAGATAAAATCGAACCCCCCCCCCCCCCCGGCATGCCTTAACGACCTGTGTAGGTTAAAATTTATGTCTTTGGACGGGACGTCATTCGTGTGATATGTGGAAGCCACATCCAAATGCAACACTAACAGACCAGAAAAAAACTTGACGGTTTTACTCCTTTTGTATGTATTTGACTGTTATTTACAACGTATTAATGGATGCATATATATCCTCAAAACTGTAAAGCTGCTTTTGAAACACTAGACAAATTGTGCAAACATAAATTTTTATTCCGTCCAGCCGTATCATTTCTGATATGTCATTTCGCCAAAACAAAAACTACAACAGAAGGACGTGGATATGGTAATAGAAGCTAATGGAGACTTCGGCCTACAATAAACACACAAACCTTTCGTATACGTTAATGTTCTCATCTTCAGCATGCTCAACCAGATCGTAGTATAAGAAAAAAACTGAAAGATCTGGTACAGATTAAGCACTTTGACGGATAGCTCGTTTGTTCAAGCATTGTTTATATTCATCTACGCATGTCACATTTATTGATTCGTAATGTATTTTATAATCCACTTTCTGCCAAAGGAATCAAAAAGAACTTATTCACATCTACAGGGAGATGAAGTATGAATTACAATACGTTGGAGTTCAGTACCCATCTCATTCGCTTTATAGGAATATTGTCGATTACGATTTGCAAAACCTTATCCGTCACTATGTCCGTGATACCTTATCTGTCACTATGTCCGTGATACCTTATCCGTCACTATGTCAGTGATACCTTATCCGTCACTATGTCAGTGATACCTTATCTGTCACTATGTCCGTGATACCTTATCCGTCACTATGTCCGTGATACCTTATCCGTCACTATGTTAGTGATACCTTATCCGTCACTATGTCCGTGATACCTTATCCGTCACTATGTCAGTGATTCTTAGAAAGATCTGTCACTGTTTTGCGATCGCCGGCGTTGCCTTCTTTTTGCATGTGACAAGGCTGAGCTAGATGGCAGATTTCGACTAAACTCGGCACAGCAATTTCAAAGCAGTTCGTTTCTGATTTAATCTAATGTTTATTTATTTTATAATCATAGTACCTATATGGCGTTTTAACTTCATTTCAGGTACTTTCCAAGTTCCTTAATAAATCATCAGTAAATACGTAAATAGAAATTACGGATCCTACATATACGCAGTTAAAATTATAAGGATAAATAAATATTTTAAATTAAAATAAGGAATTATCATAAGAGTCGCCCATTCTATTTGGTTAAGTTACACAGTATTACAGAGCTCAAAACCTGTCTGGCTTCATCTCGCTAAAAATTAGTTTGGAAGAAAAATGTCTGGAATAAAGTTTCAGGGAAAAACAAGCCATATATCTTTCAAAATATTTCTATCAAACACACCGAGCCACAAAAATCCCAACAACAATAATAATAAAAATAAATTTGCAGTTATTTAAAAGTTTTCAGCCTCCTGCCACCGCCTTGGCAAGTAGTTCACGCCATAGCCATTTGAAATGCATTGCGTGTACCCCGTAACATACAAGCACCTTGTGCGGAAGAAACGCTCTACTTAAATGCACCCTGAGGGTTATTTGCCCGCTTTTCTTGTTATCATGCAAAATATGTAGATTTATGATCTATCTCCATAACAAATTTCTGGCTCCCACCTCTAAACCTTTACCACATTATTTATTTTCATCACTGGCTAAATTACTACGTAGAGGAGAGACCAAAATTAGAAGCTGACAGTCGCTATGGCAGTCAATAAATTTACACATATGACGGCTTCGTCTGTTTCTTACACTTTGTAGTGGTAAAATTTTTCGACGTTTCGGAGAAAGACACTGCCTTCATTTCCCACTGGTGGCCAATCCGAGCCTTACGTTCAAAATTCCTACCATCATAAATAACAATATGGCAGACGCGCGAGCTTTTGGGTCTAATGCAGCACAGACGGCACTGCTTTAGGGACTTCAAAAAATTGATGAAAATAGATCTTGGAAAACGCAAACATTTTTTACAGTAAGCCTGGTAGTTTTGTAGAGTGCAGAAGAACAATATGGCGACCTTACGAAAATAATTTCTAGCTTTAAATGTGATGAAGATAAAAAAAGAAAAATTGAAGACAGAAAAGTTAAATTTAGTAGGACGGGAGGGCATATGTGCCTATCAAGTTTTGTGTGAAGTAATTCTTGTAATGAAACAGCTGCAAAAACGGTGACGATGCGAAAGTTTATTGTTACATTGGACAACTTTAAAGTAGATTACAGAGAATCTACTTAAAAAAAGTTACTTAAAATAATATTGGGAAGAGTCAAAACACAGTAAGAGATATACGGGGCTAGAAATCAATAAGACGGGAAGTATATGTCATGTTCCTGATAGGAAATACGTGATTGTCTAGAGGAGCGGCAGAAGAACGAGTCTGAAGCGAATGGTGGCAAGCATTTTCTGCATTCAATCAGCACCATTTTATTCCAGGATGCAATTTTGATTCGTTAGTGCTGTTTCCAATATCTCAACCACTTTCTATGACGTTCCGTTTTCTGTGTTTATTTTGACAAGCATTACGTTTACGATACACACACACACGCGCGCGCGCGCGCGCGCGCGCAGAGTTTTATTTGCATTTGCTTCTAAGGTCAACATTTTTCCTTGAGTCTACGAGTAATACAGCTACTGTGTTTCCACAAAAATTTAACAAATTTACGACACACACGTGCCATTTCATTTAAATCCAGCCGATCCTCGTAGAACTACTCCAAGCTTTACCTTTAAACAAGGTGCAACTCTATAGGCAGTACCACGTTTGCACTAATTCCTGAAGGCCTAATCATATAACCGCAGTTTCTTCCAAAACGTCGGTAAAAACGTAGACATGGCCCGGTGTTCAAACCCAGAAGACTAACATGCGAATTACGAGTCGTGAAAACCTGAAAACTTGTAGTGACTCATCGTGTTATTTTTCGAGACAATTCTAAAGAGCAGCAACGCAAACAAAATTACACCAACAGCTTTCGTCTAGAAACATTTCAATTGGCTTATGGAGTATCAAGAATATCGGAAGTTTAACACTTTAACCTTTTAAAACCTAGCGGTAACTTTGCATACCACCAGGTTTAAAATTAAAAAATTCTACGTGGTGCCCACATTGCGTTTACGTGTTTTGTACGGATCTCAGAACAAACAGCAACTTTTGCCTTATAAAACATTAAGAGACTGGTTTTTATAACCGAAGTGGAAAGTGTTTACAGCGCGGTACGCGGAAGCCTTATATGAAACAGACAGGCTTCGTCTTTAAAGGGTTAAAAACGAAGAGTAAACAGTTTTATTTAAAGACCCAGGTCGTACCGCGCGGTAAACACTTCTCGGTTGTAACAACCAATCAGTTTATGTTATATAGGGCAAAAGTCGCTATTTGTTCTGAGATAAATACAAAACACATAAATACTGAGTGGGTTGAACGTATGATTCTTGAATGTTTAATCCCTTGGTGCATCAAGTAACCAGTAGGTTTTTATAGGTTAATAAGAATACTGTACAAAAATTGGGGTATCAATTCTGTAGAAGGCAATAGCTATTAAAGTGTACCGTTGCATTTCTATGTTCTCTTCAGTGCCACGTGCAGAATGTCAGCACACAGGAAGATAAACATACAGACCGACGTCTGGATATTTTATTTTCCAAAGAAAATAAAAAGAACTCTTATATGTTCTGTGACTTTTTTACGTCAAAAACTGTCGTAATACTATACCTACTGACTCTGGTATTGATATTACTTCGAAATCTCACAGGGAATTAAAGGACAAAAGTGTGTTTTCGTTCATTGGTCACATCTCCGCACCTGTTTTCATTACACTTTCAGTTACTTCGTATGTCATTAACAGAGAAAATGAAAACTCTTAGCAATACCGAAAGCATTATTACACTACGCTTTGTGATTGGTTTAACTTCCAGCACCAAGAAATTCACACCGTGTTTCACGACATCTCTTTGGTTATACTAGCTGAAGTTAAGAAGGCGTTGGGTCGGGGAGGGGGGGGGGGTGGTTGCACGCGAAAACAATCAATCAGACTGAACATTAAGTCAGATCTCTAAAAGTAAACAAGCACAGACAATACTCTGTCCATATATCACTGTCCTCTGAGAGTGTTCTGTACGCACAGCCCTGACCAGCACGTTGCCGAAGAACATGATAAACGAGTGAGTTCTAAATCAGACCACACTTCAGATAATCAATTGGAGTGCGCAGTGTCTTTACAACAGCAGCTATGTCCATTACTTAACAAACCATGACGTGTCTGTGACTCACGATGCTCCGTTATTACGAAGCAACCTAATTAACAGTCACTATGGAAACGCCAGTGCGCCCAACAAATAATAATCAATTCGTTGCTCTACAGTGGGTTTTATGTCCAGGTGTATTCCGGGATGTCATTGTTAAACAGAAACAAATTAGCGTATCGAATACACCAGTGACATCTGTTCGTGTAAACATAAATGAAACACTTCATGGCACAGGAAGAAAAGAGGACATATTACCTACTACTGAAGAATTAAGAATTGATGTACACAATTGACTAGTTCTACGAAGAATAATTGTTTAAGAAACTAACAGTCGCCCAGTTGCTCAAGAAATTCCGCGTCGTTTCTGTAAAAGACGCTGTCAGTACCAGCTTCACAGCAACCTTATACTCGATCCTGCAATGAATTATTTAATTCCAAGGCTCATCTACATATCGGATTCATATAAGACAGGCCTATGAAATACCAACGTTCCCCACTATATCTAGATCTACCAAGTAGCCCCTTGCCTTCAAGGTTTCCGCGTGTTTGTCATCCCCCCCCCCCCCACTGCTGCTGGCATATTCCGCCTATCTCATCATAACTGATGACAGAAAAAATTATGAAATTCCTCCAGAGTCAAACATAAGACGCTGGCGGTAAATAAGCTGTTCGAGAATGAATCTGATTTTTAAAGAAGTCGAAACGTCATTACTTGTATCAAAAGCGCCCGATATTATTGTGAGCCAGTTTAAACCAGTTTGCATACCCACATGCTGTCCGCTAATATCCATATTACCTTAGGCTCGTAAATACTCAAGGGCGTGCGTTTTCTTGAAATTTCCCAATCAACACTTTTCAGTGACAAAAAACAAAGGAAAATGTTTTGTGGCTATGTAGTCTGACTGGCGTTGCAATGAAAGGCCGATATCTGCTGTGCATATGCATAGATACCAAACAACAGTGCAAAACAGCAGGCCTAAAGAACATATTTTGACAATATATGTCACTAGCATGTATTCTCATCAAGGCAAGCGCTATGTGAGATTCGGCCTATGAAAAGGCCCTTACTTTTGTGGGAAAAGCTGACACAAGTGTCCAGTCCCTGATTCTTACTGGTGATGTCACTCGTAACGGAATTCTGCCGTTGCGACTGCACACTGTGTCGGACAAGTAGTCTTGTGTGATAAATAAATGAATATGTACCCTGAAGGTAATTAAATGCGTATGTAAGAATGTATGAAACCAGAACATCCTTATTATCCAGCAGATGGAAATTAATAATAATCTGCAAGAACGAAGCAATATGTTAGTCCAGTTCGTGTTCATTCCTTAATTATTCACTTGTTTTAAAAGTGTGCATTAATTACTGATGTTAGGTAAGGATTATCATAGCTAAAGTACGGTACTAACAATAAACACAAACATTTCAACCGTTTCATTATAACAGATCAACAAGCACAAGCGTACTAAATATTCTCTCTAAAAGTCCTGGCTTTTTGTGAAATGTTGAATGAATACGAACCAAATCCAACGCTGGCAACCTTTAAATACCACCAAAGCGGTTCTTGGGCCTTGTTAAATCAACAAGACAAGTCATACATATTAATCATGCTAATTGCAAGAAGCACGGAAATCAAAACAAAAACAAAGGTGACGAGTGTTCTAGTAGCACTTGTATAAGCGGATACAATGAGAAATGGCGTGCGGAGTGGAAGGAAAAATATGTTCCAAGAATAGTGAAATAAGACATGCAATAACAATCCAACACGAGTGCAAAATCCTCTTTCATTGCATTTCGGGAGCTTGGAAGCACTGTAAGTCCGAACTACAATTGTGCTTTTCTTGTATGAAAAGTAATGTACTAAGCAAAATGGAGTCACGTATGCAAGTTCCACTACATGAATACATCCAGAAACTAATGGATTTGACCTCCAACTTATGGGCGACAGGATGGAGTCGATCACATTGACAGACCATTCTTGCGTGTCCACCGCTTTACAGCCACACATAGCTGCCTCGTGTATAGTTGTAGAAAACCACACTTGTTTTTATTAGTTCATAATTACAGTTCAAGAAATGCAATCATAACAGGTATTACGCTGAAACAACAATACAAAGGAAAACCTTCAAGGAAGGAATGGGCCTATTAGAGACACTCACTATAAGGGCTACAGCAGTGGCATGCCAAAACATGAATCCCTTTATTAGTTAGTTATTTAGTCAGTTAGCTAGTTCGTTAGCTACTTAGCTAGTTAAGAGTGAGTGAGTGAGTGAGTGAGTGAGTGAGTGAGTGAGTGAGTGAGTGAGTGAGTGAGTGAGTGAGTTAGTTAGTTAGTTAGTTAGTTAGTTAGTTAGTTAGTTAGTTACCGATTCCTTCCAAGTTTGTGGCGCACTGTTCTGCTCTAACTCTGCCCCGCTGTATGTTAACTTTCTATACGTAATTGCAGTCCGACCATCGAAACAATAGGTACACGAGGAACCACTTACCAGAGGTCTCAGCAACAGACGCCGTATGCGACCAGCAGTGACGTTACTAGCGGCACCCAGAAGTGGCTGTGGCAGTTGAGGGCGTCACCACTGTCTGCAACATGGTGCCACAGTCTTAATTTCGTTGTGACAAACAGAGCATGGTCTCAGTGTATCGCCAAGCAACACTCAAGGCACAGTGACAATATATGTGGAGAGCGGAACAGCTTGTCGGCAGTTCAAGCGGAAGCCAAGCCCAAAGGCGAATTAATAAATTGCAAACATGCCAGAATGAGCGCAGTGGACTTCTCATTTCTGCTTCTCAGCATTAAGTCAGTACCGTCTACCCTTTTAAATGATGCTTTTTTGCGAGATAAATCTGTAACTGTTGCTTGACTCCACTGATAGTTATTACGAATGTTCACAAATAAAGGTCAGCATCTTAACGGTATTTCCTCTACCCCTTCCAATTGGCACGGACAGAGCTGTACATAATTTTCTCCATCCCTGCCCCTCACTGCTGATACGTATGTTATAAGCTACAGCAAAAGAAGAATGGCCGATACAGCAAATAACCAAGAAACGCTAAGGAGTGCTCTGTATACACCAATACTACAAGACTGAGACACAGAAACGCAGCATTAATACAATCCTAAGAACACATAAAAGTGGCGTGTACTTGAGTGTACCACGGAATTAAACAGGTTGCTTATAAAGAAACCATGAAAATAAGAATGCAAACTACCAAGTTTTGATAAATAAAATCGGCCACCAGTAGTGTAAATAAAAGTAATAATTTGTACATGGATTTAATTAAGAAACAGCGAAACAGGCTACGACAGATAAATATTCAAGCTTGAAGACACAACTTCTTTAAATATTAAGCCGCAAATTTTAACGACACGTGCAAACATTTTATAGTTTTCAGTACATACTTAATCTACCCATCAAAACATTGGTGTTTAAATCGACGTAGGTAAGCAGATAAGATAACCTTGTAAGAAAAATCGCTTTCTCCATGTCCTCCTATAGAAGATTGTACAATAAATCCTACAGTGAGATTGAAAGTGTTAGTGTTTTCTGTTGACTATAATTACGATAATATACACAAAAAAACTCTCAAACTGAAAACAAGTGTGCAAAGCAGCACTACAAACACACATACGATCTTATTTTTATTTCGATATTAATAACCAGCTAACAAAGCCAAATAATTATTTCGATATTCAGAACCTATAACAAAGCCAACGTCATTTTGCTGTAAATTTCAAAACGAATAATTCAAATCTGTATTAAGCATAAAATACTGCTTTGTTATCGGTCTAATATTAGTGACACTTATTAAACACACTACAAAAATTATGGAAAAAATACAAAATGCAAAAAAATGTAAAACTTAACAAATGCACAATTCTTTAATAAACAGCTTACAGGCGACTTTTTAAAGTTGTATTATTATAACCAACTCGTACACTAAAAACACAATATATCAGGTTTCATATAACTCCCGACATAAAACCTGATATATTGTGTTTTTAGTGTACGAGTTGGTTATAATAATACAAATTGGATTTACACGTACACAGTGTGGACAACTTTAAATAAGCTTACAGGCGACTTCACGTTTTTCTAAGCTCAGTACATCCTACATGGCGATGCAGCACGCTCAGCTACATACAAAACTTTAAAAGTCTACACTGCCGAACTTCCTAACCAATAAAACAGCAAGATATCATCATCATCATCATCATGACATGTACATAGTAAAATATTTTACATATTAATGTATATATACTTGAAACAAACACAACAAAAATTAATAAAACGTGTTACTCAATATGTTACTAAATTACTGTCATGCAAAGATCGTTTTAGTAAGATTAAGCTAATTATAAATATCTTTTGTGTATTTTAAAATTATATGTGTGCTTAATGTTAACAGTGTGGATTTACAAGCCTTTCACATGTGAACATTTTGCGTAATCACTGCGAATTTCCTGATACTGATGCTGACATTACAGAAACACGATGGCAAAAAATAAAGTAGTAATACAATTTCTGTCAAATTGTGTACAATAATGGCTATACGAAGCAACATATACATATATTTCCTTCCTTATTTCACCTAATTCAGCTATGTAAATAGTTACACCGCACATGCTGGTGCATTAGTTGCCAATGATGAAAAAAATACATAATTTTGAAATTAAATTTGGAAATTTTGTGGTTAATACTGACACTGGTCCGTTACTTTAACCACAAATAAGATGTTTCTTAAAGAAAGTACGACACTCTGCTTTTACATTTTCGGTCCTTGCATGTCAGTAATGGCTGTGATGCACGCCTACTAAGTTAGCAAACACTGTCACAACGGAACCCGGACATTTCCACTAATACACCCAGCATGGTGGCTCAAGTGATAACCCTCTTATTTTGCATTTTAAATAAATCTGTTTCAATCTCAACCAGGATACTGACAATCGTGATGTTTCTGGTTGTTTCCCTCTCTCCTCAGACAAATACTAAAACAATGAATTAAATAAAGCCGCAAACTCTTATTTCCAAAGCTTTTCCTATTCACCATTAACGCAGTATTCTACGGCCTATATTCTGACTACTGCTATCGTCGTTAAATGAACTAAAAAACACAGAATTTCCCCCAGCAGGCGTACCAAAATCCGATGTGCATACCTCTGGCAAAATCACACCCCCCAAACACTCCCAAACGCATGTCAAGTTGCTCTAAATTTCAGATAAATTTTTCAATAACGTGCCTTCAATTAACACGTATACCATGCGCGTAACAGGCAGAACGTCTTCTGGGAAGAAGACAAGGAAAACTCCACAGTAAGAATGAAAATGACCCTTAAAATAAATTTTATGAAAGTACAAAGTGTTCCACAGCCAGCATGTACTTTACAAGTGTGTGCGGGTTGCTTCAGATACAGCCTGTAATTAGAACGCGGTAATCTGACAGGAAGGGTGCTTCACTCTACGTGCCTGTCGACTACGTCGGTGCTATTAGGAAAATTGCACTTCTGATCAAAATCGTTGGCAACTTGTACGAAGCGTTCTCTTTCAGGCATGTTCATGTGCAGATTCGACGTTTGCCACGCTGGTAGCGTTGTTTCCACCTCCATTGCATTAGAAACTGTGAATTCAAGAGAAATGAAGGTACTCCAGCTGTTAAATGTGTATCAGTTATGTTTAAAACAATGCAACTAATAATAATTTGTTATATTTACTCTTCAATTAACTTTCGTTTGTGGTGTATTTTAAGTGATAAAATAAGCACATGAAAATATCCTAGAAATAATTTCAGAAAATAATTCTGGTAAGTTCCGAAAGGACAAGATTTGAGATTATCACAGCCATAGCTATAGCATTACACAAGTGTCGCTGAGTAGCCTGGTAGATATTTTCCGACGTCTCGGAAACAAGTTTTGCGTCTACTTTAACCTCCATAACCCAGAAAAAGATAATATTCCGAAAGGGTGTACTGTTTATGCAGGTGCAGTACTTTCAAAAGACGAATATTTATGTAGTCTTCAAAAATAAAAGGCAGCATAACACACAACAGGGTACTCATGTCTGCCCTAATGTGTCATGGCAAAACTAAATAATGTGTTTTGATGGAATTTTTTATTACACTTCTACACTAGCATTGTGAGGCAGGTTTAGTTTCGGTTTACGCTTGTCAACATTACATTAAGCCGGAGTCAAAACCTATTCATTTTTTCAAAAACTTTTTATCGGATATACACCTGCGTGACATAAAAAATGTATCCCATACAGGCACGAAATTTATAATAAATACTCCTACACAGAAACTGTTTAACTGAGTTCCCTTTCTAAGGTAGTGTAAAACAACACACTGGTATCTGCACTCATTCATACTCGTTGGGTCTTTGGTGTTATTTCAGAATACGAAAAATTACTGGAAAGAAAATATGTGATGGAAATGTGATAAATATCAGACACAAGAAAAAGATATTTACTGACAATTTAAGCAGAATTTGACGCGTTAAAATACACTGTAACAGTCGTATAATGAGGGCCTTGGGCCCGCTCAGCCTTACGTTCATTGGGTAATGGTTCTCTTTTTCCGGGGGTAAAACGACCAATGTGTGAAGGCAGCAAATCACCTTTTATCTAATGCGGAGGTTGCAAATTTTCCGGTGCACGTTCCATAAAAACCAACAAAGACCAGAAGTCACAGCACAACAGTAATCAGAGAGACATTCGGACAGTGCGCACTTGGACAGTACGTGCCGTCCAATTCACAGACCACTTTCCCAAGATCTGTTCTCTTCCCGTGCAAGTGAGTTTCTATTATCAGTTCAAGACAGAATAATTGACTATACCCAAACAGAAAAAAGGATCATGGGGCCAAAATTTAAGATTTATTTCAGTCACTTTGTGTATCTATGAATATATTTAAAACAATGAAAAGAAAAGTACTCTGTGACAAAATTCACGTGCTGGCCTAACGCAAACCATTTTAAAGCAGGCATTATAATTCGAAAACAATTTACGAGGGTAATTAAAAAAGGAAAGGCAATCTGTGAATAACGCGAGTACCACCACTGCTAGCAGCCAACCGATTGTAGCCAGTTGTAACTCGATTCTGACAGGTTTCAACATGCATCGCCCAGCACTCCATTGTCAGCCTGGCTGAAGCAGTGACTACGCAAACATGGACGCTGCGCTTTCCGATTGCACCGCCATTGAACAACGGGCTGTGACAAGATTTCTTTGGGCAGAAGGGGCAAACCTCCTTACATCCATAGAAAAATGTTAGCAAAGTATGGTAGTGTTAACTGCATGAGTCAGAAAAATGTTCATGAATGGGTATCAAGGTTTAAATCCGGAAGAACAAGTGTGACGAAGCTCGATCGGGGCACCCGTCAACGTTTCGGTCTCAAGGCAACATCAATCGTGCTAACACTCCCATTCGAGAAGGCCGACGGATTACTGTGTCTGAAGTTTCTGATATGCTAGACGTCAACTCTGGTTCTGCCTATGTTACTGTTGTGTCCACTTCACTTTGTCTGTGGTTAGTACAAGAATCGCCTTTACTTTTTGAATTACCTATGTAAAATATAGCTGTCTTGTACCACTCCCAAGTCTGGCATAGCCTACGTGATACAGAAGATGAACCAGATTGCTCCTCAGTGAATGGCTTATACTTCCGGGCAGATTAGTAAATGGAGGCAGTGTGAATCCCACTGTTAGCAAGGCAGAGTGTATCCGTCAGGTGGGGGGCCATTACGGTGGAGAGCACTTCTGTACAGTGATCCCTGGAGGGCAGAGAACGCGTGGACGTCTTTACTGCCTCATTTAGGAACAATTATTGTACTGAGTGGTTTCAACTCCATTAAATTAGGGTTGCTTATAACTGTAGATCAAGAGAGTTGTAGCTTCATGGTTACAGACTAACGAACTGAAATGGAAGCTATCGCTAGAATTGCTACCTCAGGCGTTCATATGTACAAAGGTCATCACAACTTGGGGGATGGAGCCGGTTTTCTAAATGCGTCCACAAGCTTCCGAGTTTATTACAGATAAAAGCATCATGCTTCTATTGAGCAAGATGCAATCCTCTTCCCACATAATATCGTTACAAATAAATAAGAAGAAAGCGAGTCAAAACATGACTCCCAGTACCACGCTTGTCTTACTGGTTTATTGTATGTCTAAAAATAATCCAGAATAGAAATTTTATTGATAATAGCAAGGAAATTAATTTCCGAATGTAATGTGTTATGCTTCACAGAACTCTCCCTATGCAGTACGAATACGACTCCATCATACTTCAGGTATCCGCAGATACGACGCAAAAGTCGCCCTCTCTTTGGCGTAAAGAGCATAAGGAAGACAGCTGGAGAGAGTTTTGTACATCTTAGGTCAAATCATTGCCAGGTCAAAGATGACGGTTCAGCAAAGTGTTAAGTTTGCTGGCTGGTTAAGCCTATGGTCGATTTCAGTAGTGGCGATGAGTATGGAGCCACGTAGATTATTATATGAAGAAGAATGGCACAAGTATTAAGGAGACCGGCAATTGACAACTTGTCCACCGTAAGTCGAGATGAATTGCCTTAGGACTGAAAACGAGCCCCTCTGTAAATCGGTGGCATGTAAACGCATAATGTGGCAAGCTTTACGAACGAAACTTAATACGTGTGTAACATACAAGAGGTTTATATTTTCTGAAGGTATTGGCCTAACTTTCCACAGACCCGGAAAACTTTATGAAAAAAATGAGTATACAAACTCTGAGGGATAACTCGTTACTCAAGCAGTTTTCAATGTTGTAGGCTTCAGCAACTGCACGTGACAGCAAATTAATTACTCTGCTTTTATTGATATTCCTTATAAGATACGGAAACCAATTATTTCTAAGAAGACTCTTTGTCTTGAGGGAAAAGATATTTAAATTAACATTTGTTCGTAAGATAGAGGAAGAAACAAGGATTACAAAAAAACTGGATAATGAGCCGCCTCTTACTATATAATCTTCGCTAAATACTACGATTTAAATAGAGGGCGATAAGATGTGCGGGGAATACAAACCAAAACCAACGGTCACATAGTTCAACCAAAAGCAAGATGGAGATATCAACAGTACCTTCAAGATTGAGTTTTCACAGGAGAGGATTCAGGTGACCTGCAACTGTTTACGTTCATGATGATGATGATAGTGATGTGTGGGTCACGTATCACAGTTGGAAAAGATGGGAAATACGTAGAACACTTCAGTCGGCAAATGTAAAGGTCACCTGGAGTACAAACGGACGTAAACGGAATGATAATACCAAACTGTAACGTAGGGACATGAAATGGATTCAACTGTTCGGGACATGATGCAGTGGCGGATGTTGTGGACTCTGTAATAAATGTCTTGAGTTCCATAGGAAGTGCGATAGTCTTGAGATATTTTGAACAAATATTAGCTCCTACCTGGGTCTAAGATAAAAATGTCACAGCATGGTAAATATTTCGGTGAGGGGTTTAGGCCCCCCCCCCCACATACTGAAGCGGACATATGAGCACTTGTAAGCTGTCTGCGACATCTTATTAAATATACTCGCAGCTTCCGTTCAAGTGGCGACACGCCACTCGCAGCTGGAGGACGCGACTGCCATGCCGTTTTGACGGAGAACCTTTTAAGGCACGGTATTAAATATCTACAATCTTTAGTAGACTGTGTTAGCTTCCAGTTATGGAATACACACCTAAATAAATGTAAAAAACTTGATAAGTTTTCTTGACAGGGGACAAGTTTGCTACACTGTAGTGCGTACGACAAATTGCATGAGGTCAGTTTCTGTCCCAGCACATACTTAGAAGCAGTTGCGGTAGTGATAAATCTTTTTGAGACACAATTTATTATGTGACCAGTAAAGACACAACCACTTAGCGAAATTCTGTCAGTGGCACTGTCCGATTACAAACATACGAAGATTGGGGTTTCTACATTAACAAGTTATTAAGAACTTCAGAATGTCACCGTCAGGAAATTACAGCCACTTCACGAATATTTAATATTAAAATGCGCCACATAATTAGACAAATATTCTCGCTATGAATGCTGTCACTTGACAAACATCACGAGTTATGATATGTTATTAGACTATCAATTTCCGTCTGTTACTTAAAATCATGTCTATATTGAATTTTTGGGGATACGATCCAATGACAGAGTCTTGTTATGACAGCGGGAAACCCTTCCGTGCTGCAAAACAAACCCCTTGATAAATTTTATAGCTTATTTAGACACGTTAATTCGTTTGATTATTTTCCATTTGTTTAATTGTTTGTTGGTTAATTACTTAGTTCTTGATACTCTTTCGGTAATGACAAAATTTCTAAAAAAATAGAAAGAGGAATAGTAAAATCTCCAACAGAAAGTAGGAAGAATTTTTGTCCTGAAATAAAATCTCTGTTGCTTTAATAACCACGTATTTAAATTTACCTGTATTTTTTAACTGGGCCGAAAGGCGAAAAATCTAACGTCAAATTAATAAACCTAATTTACTGATGCGAGTTAATCGACGGGAATATTTAATTTTTAATAAACCGATAACATACCGCAAACTTTAGGTTTGGAGCGTAAATGTTTTAATGCACATAAATAGTTAAATCAATAACATTGCCTGTGGTCGGACCGAAACAGAGGATGCAATGCTGCCAGAATCATGTCAGAGCAATCAACAGATATATTCCATGACAGGCAGTTCATCTCCAGGATAAACAAATAAATACTCTATGCTCCGGGATTCAATTTATAGTTACATATTTCATAATTCCATGGATTAAGGGTAGAAGCTGACTGTTATGCACCATATTTTCAAATAAAAAAAACCGCTTTCAATTTCACTCGAAGCTGAATATACTGATTAGATACAGCCCTATTATGTTTATTTAGGGTTTTCAGTTCAACAGAAAATAAATTTAACGTGACATTAGATCTGAGGAAGTTAAAATCTGCAGGTAGATAACTGAACAATTTTTTATGTTTGGCTTTATTTAAGTTTCACTGTGGCCAGAAATAAGCCTTTTCAATAATGTGCGAAGAAGCTGTTCATCATTAACCCTCTTAACCATTTTAATTATCAGCCGCATCACGCACAGTAAAAACAGTTTACTGATATTTACCGTGTTAACTACTCCTATATAGCTTATTTATTTAAGGACAGCGCTTGATTTGCGCGTTTCATAGTGACATGGTTTAGTCTGCATAGGATTATATAGACCTTGTCAACATGATACTGATCCACAATGAAACTTGTTCGTTTGAAGTTTGTTTTTGTGATGTGTAAAACAAGCCGAGTCTTTCAATTAGATGTCTAGTTTAGCGCACTCGCAAAGAAAAGTTGCAAAGATTTGTCTACTTGCTTTTCCAAGACTGTCTGTCTGTCCATCTGTCCATGTACGTAACTGAGGGATCCCTCGTATGATTTTTATTACATTCAATATTGCGGAGTTAAAAAAACCTGTCCCAAAAGGTCCAATTTTAAAGTTATGTTTTTTTTAAAACACGCACATCTGCTAAGTATACTAAGGTTGAGTATTAAAATTATATTACAGAATATAATTTTTTAGAAACCTGTCAATACCGGACACTATATTGTAAAAGTACGAGAGTTTCTGACATCAGGATTACAAGAATCTCTGCAATCAGCGCAAGCAAAACTTGATAAATATCTATCGGAGAGAAAAAATATTCCTAACATCGTAAAAATCATCGCATGCTGTCACAAATGT
This sequence comes from Coptotermes formosanus, assembly GCA_013340265.1. NCBI lineage: Eukaryota > Metazoa > Arthropoda > Insecta > Blattodea > Rhinotermitidae > Coptotermes > Coptotermes formosanus. Next base: position 596,711 of record BLKM01012987.1, on the reverse strand, counting down.
TACGTCCGACAGGCCTATACATATTCCGCAGGCATAAGGATTCTTGAGATAATGAAACAAAAGTGACCGAGACGCCACAACTGTTACGCTATGCACATAGACGTCACCTATCACAATACCCTACTATCGGCGCAATTTTTTACTTTCTGCAGTTTCCATTTGACTTCCCATATTTCAGTTGCTGCGGCTTACCCAAGGCCACTGAGCAAGCTGTTACTAGCTATTTCTTATTTAAGAAGTAAAATATTTTTTACGTGAAAACGACGCACTTCCGTCCATTTGTCCTCCTGTCCGTTTGCCACCTAATATCAGCAATTAGACAAAAACACTAATCACCAACAAATGCACAAAGAGAGTTTTATCATAAATCGTAACACACTCCTACATGTTTCGACCCTGCTGGGTCATCTTCAGGGAGAACTTTTTTGTTATCGTTACACTAAGGTTGCACTTTATAGTTGAGTGAGAATGTGCTGTTGACTGTGCACTGCGTTGTTTTTGGAGGCGTGAACTCTCTGTGGTCCCGGCCTGCAGTGCAGTAACTTAGTGTAACGATAACAAAAAAGTTCTCCCTGAAGATGACCCAGCAGGGTCGAAACATGTAGGGGTGTGTTACGATTGATGATAAAACTCTCTTTGTGCATTTGTTGGTGATTAGTGTTTTGTATAACATAGTGCACGGATATGGAACACATTAAATCAGCAATTAACTTTGTGGCATATGCTCCTGAAATTTAGTGTAAGGGATTTGTTGAACAGTCATTAGTTCCACAAAAATCGGTGTAATAGGCCTATAAGCCACTCATCTTTCTATTTAGTTACTAAATGTAATTTACAGTAAAGCAACTCACATTCCAGATTTCCTAGAAATTACTCTGTAACTGAAAGACGCAACTGAATTTTATGTAGGTTCTAAATTTTATCGTCCTGCAATGAACACCTAAATTGTAAACTTAAGCCTGAACAAATGTGTGTCTATGAACTATTCATAAAGTTGTCTAAAAAGTGTACGTTCCTCAAGTAAACAAAGCGTCTTCAAGAAAGAAAGGCATGGCGTGCCCTGTGACGTCATGGGGGTACCCGCACGAACCTAACAAGAGATGATTGCTATCTGCACTACCAGTGAGGACTGGGCTGATGTGAAATCGGAAAAAGAGAAACAGAAAAGTGGAAAGGCGAATTCTAGTTCCAGATGTCTTCTCCATAGTTCTACAGCTCTCTTTCGACTCCATCTTCTTTTATTGCAGAGACAAATATAATGATGGAGGATGTAATGAACAGTAGAGAGATTCCATCACGCATTCAGTCATCAATTCTTTTATCGACAGAAAGTTAATCAACACTGTCGAAAAGAGTATGTTACTTTGCCTTTTTTATCTCAGATGTTTAAAATTAAATATCAGTGTCCTAATGATATGTTTTGTCACATGTCAGGTTCAAAATCATTTACACCAAATGTTGCGGCCGAGTTTTTATTACTACTGCTTCGAATTTTAAGATTTCGGCCAAAAGGCAGGCCATCATACGAGACCTGTAGTGGCTTTCCTTAAACGCCCCATACAAATTAAGTCATATTTGCTTTCTTGCGTATGCTTACAGCTCATTATTCCTTAATTACCCAATCATCCCACTGTACGTAATCTGAGTTACTGAAAGGGTAGCTAAATTAAAAAAAACAAACAAGCAAACAAACAAGCTATCCCATTACATGCCTGGGCAGGCCCTTAAGGCTCCAGGAGATTGACGCTCCCAGAATTTCTAGACAATCGGCACATGAAGTTAGTAAGGCTGGCAGCCCTACGCACCGGCCACCTCTACATCCCAGGACATGTCCCTGGAACTCATTCCTGCTAGAGGCCGAGTCGACCTTAGGGCCATAGTACGGCCAAAAGGATTAAGTCAATGAAAAATCACAGTTACCCTATCGGGAACCGAAACCGCGACCTTCAGGCGCAGTGCCTCAACCAACTGCGCCACCAAGTACACCAAACAAACAAAATCACTACTTGCATTCACTTTGAAGTTCCCAAAAGTTTTACATCATACAATATCTGCACATAAAGAGCATCACTACAAACCCAAAGATTCTAGCGACTTAACACATTTTATTTTCAAAGAACAGAATATGCATCTGTTGTTTGTCGGGCTGGAAGAGGAGTTGTATCAAGAAGTGACAGTTCATATTCCTTACCGGCTCTCACGCTGTCTGACACTCGTTATAACTGTTGAATATTTAACGACTACCTTAGTCACACGGTGTATGCCTGATGGCAATCAACCGCTGTATTAATGTTTTTACTCTTTTCCTGGTGGAAATAAATTGAAAGTCTCTCCCGATACGATCCCAATAATGGATACCAGGGTCGTCATTTGTTTGCGCTAGGCTAAGTGACGCCTCCTTTGTGCGTGTTTGTTTTGCCCGATTGAAAGGATAAGGAAATATCGATAGTTAGCAGGCGGTTTGTTTCTTCTACAGCTAATGGGTTTTCCTTATCTTCACGTTGCTTCTTTTCTGTTGGTACCTCTTCGATTTTTGATTTGGTTCAGAAACAATCGGATACTTGTGTTCATCCACTCGAAATGTGTTAAATAAATATTACAAGTAGCTGACGATTTGAGATGTGCTTTTTCAAGAATTCAAGAGCAATACCTTTAACGTATTACCTTCCTTCTACTAGGATTTGAAAGTTCAGCGTCCATAATAACAAACAGCCTCTCGTTATTTAACGGTCAACCATTGTGAGGCAGCTCCACAAAGCTTAATTCCTCGCAACCTACCTCCACGAAATTCACCTTACCCGTATATTGTTTGCTAGTCACTGTTTACATAACGACACCACCAATAGTTCTGAAAATATAGCATGGAACGAAACGTTTATTGATATATAATAAATTGGGAAGTACGTGGAATGTAGCGGTCGCGACATAATTTTATGTTCTATTCCGATAATTTCATGGACGAACGGAGGAAAACTAAGACAAACGTGAATCAACCACTGAGTTGGAAACCCGATACTTATAATATAAAACAGGAATGATAATTACTCAAATGTCTCATTTCGTTAATCTAACATAATCAGTCACTTCTTCCCCAGACTTACATGTGCTCAATTTCTCAATCAAAATTATGTGTTCTTTTCTTAACCCCCTCGCATGAACTATGCCTTTATCTAGGCTATCCTAACGCCACGTCATCATCTTAAGAATTCTGTGTGACAAACTTTCGATTTTTTTTCTAGGACAAATTTGATACTTTCTTTCACTCATATATGCTCAAATACGTTAAAATATTAAATACAAGCAGCTGATGAGTAATGTGTATTATCGCAAAACCTGAACATTCAAAAGATTTAATAAAAAAACACTGCCATTCGAATGCAGCCCGTTCTGTGCATCCCTCACACATACTACCTTTCCTATTACTTACCTACTGTACATCTCAATAAAATTCTTTCACTGCTTTCTGGTCTTCTAAGTAGCCACATTTCAACATATTTGAAAGCCGGCAATCCGTACGTGTTCCTTTTTGTTCAGTCTCAGTAACACATACATGCGATTGTGCCGTACTCGATTTGACAATTTAAATCCCCTTATCAGCCACTTGTACCAGCTACAGTAAGAGCAAGAAAGTGAATTATGTCACACATTGTATTTACATGTTCCTCACTATACTCAGAGTATACATCGATTATTTCGCTGTGCACCATTAACCGGATGGTGCTTGTTGTGGACATGGAAAGTGTTCTCTGTGACGTAAGAACTTAATTCAGAATATTATTTGGATGAAACACATTCTCCAAGGATTTGATTCCCCACACTACTCAGCCTGTATAAATCACAAAAAGTACAACAAAAAATGTCGCAAATGAAGGCGATAATAAATGTACGAACGACACGAGAATTCTATCAGTTAGGTTCCTTTGATTAAATATGGTGATCTCAAAATCGTAAGACGTAGCAGAAATGCGTATGTGGCATAAAATATGTATTAGATTTTTTTCTGTGAAATTTTTATTTGAAAAAGGTTTCGCCTTGATGGCAACTTCAGGAATTAGTCAAGAATTACGCTGGAAATTCGCTCAGAAAGGCAAGGAGGTTTTTCAAATTCGCTCAGAAAGGCAAGGAGGTTTTTCAAATAACATTTCCTTTGCTGCCAATCCTTTTACGCTCAACTGCAACGTTTTCTCAAATATAAAATTTAACCACATTCTGTTTATATGTTCTACAGTTGTTAGAGAGAAGTGTATAGAGAGAAGGGAGCTAATACGCGTATTTTTTAAACGTCTCTTCGAAAAGAGCCAAAAACGAATTTGTCTGTCTCCAGATAGATCTTGAAGATCTAGATGATAATAATAATTAACACATTATGTAACTGATCGCTCTAACGTACTTCCTCATTTCAGTATTACAATGTTGGGAGCATCCAAGGTAGATTCTCAGAAAGACTGACAAAGCCCTGCCATTAAGTTTTTCATGCTTTTCCTAAGCCCCTCACCATAAGCCCCGACACAAATTCAAGGGCATTAACTCTACTGAAGTATATTGTATAAATTTTCTGCAGAATGCTTTATTCCTTACCACCCACTCACCACATCCGACGATGATTAACATCTGCAACTTATACAACGTTACGTAACCTATGACATTCCTGTCAATGCATGCGCCGTGCAAGCTCTGATATCTGAATTATATGTGATAGGTTAAGACACGCCTACATGCTTTCACATACAGTACATCACATGAACATTGTGTGTGTCTGAGAGGTGGATTTGCAGGCACGTCACCATCAACTGCTGTATCTGCCTTTCAGAATTCAGATAAAACCCGACATGGGGAAAATAAAATGAATATAAAACTGTCACGACAGCCATAAACACTCTGAATCGACCTGTTGAAGGAAGAAATGATTTGCGCAAGGTAAGAGAAAAGTTGGCAGCATGGCATTAGAGTACATGTCCGAATTTCGACACGCACGCAATTCGTGTCCGGCACGGCTCGTTAGGGGCAAGTATCCGATGGAAGCACGAACAAAGCTCCAAACGGAAAATAGGGTAGACATTTCATAAAGCGCGACTCAGTAACGACGGCCTTCATAGACATATAATTTGATGATTTCAAGTTCAGATGGAAATTCCACCTCACGCGTGTACAGTCTAATTCAACCAACAAGGCCCTTATAGATAATTTGAATTTACGTGACACAGAAGAAGCGATCAGGTACGAATACAGTTCCTACTGACATGAGCGGGCTACTTATTACGTTTAGCCGATCCCGGTGGCCGTGCTATCTAAGGCGTAGGTCTGCGACCGTTCGATTTTTGGGACAGCGGGTTCTAATTCTGCTGAGGGCATGGATATTTGCCTATTTTGTTTGTTTGTTTGTTTGTTTGTTTGTTTGTTTGTTTGTTTGTTTGTTGTGTAGGTAGCGGCCTCTGCGACAAGCCAGTCACTCGATCAGAGGAGTCCTACTGGGTGTGCATGTGTGTGTGTGTGTGTCTAATTTTGTGTGATCTAGAGTCCTCAACAACGAGGATGTCTAGGCCCGATCTGGGCTGTAGGGCAACAGCAAAGAAGGAATTTATTTTGATTACGAAGTCACTGTTCACTTGCGTTGAAAAGGTTTAACTGAACTTTCATAAGGGTGTTTATAAACTGCTAAGGTATGAAGATATGTGGAGGACTACAACAAAGTGCTGAAAAAATTTTGAACTTAACACGAGAAGCCAACAGAAGTACGACGAATATTATGAGACAACGAACTCTATAATTTTCAGTCTTCAAAAAAAATATTATTGTGGTAATGAAATCGCGGAGGGTGTAATGTGGGAGGAATGTAGCACGGATACGAAATGAGAAATTGGCATATAATTCTAGACGGAAAACTTGAGGTGTAAAAACCTCTCATTAGACCTACAGGCGAGGATAAAATTAGTATAAATCTTGAAGAAAAGGTGTGTGTGGAAGAATGGACTACGTTCACCTGACAGGATAGGTTTCTATGGCCATATCTTTTTGGTATGGTACAGAGCCCTGTGGTCCAGTAACAGAAGGGAAATCCTTGGCCAGCTGACAGACTAACCTTTTCTTGAACGAGATGGTGCTCCATGCGTCAGTTCATTATTTGTGACTGCTTTTATCAGCTCTTCGGCACCATACCGCATATACAACCATGGCAACATATATTTCCCATAATACATACATACATACATACACACACACACATACATACATACATACATACATACATACACATACATACATACATACATACACACACATACATACATACATACATACATACACATACATACATACATACATACATACATACATACATAATACATACATCCATACATACACACACATACACACACATACATACATGCATACATACATACATACATAATACATACATCCATACATACATACACACACATACATACATACATACATACATACATACATACATACATACATACATACACACACACACACACACACATACACACACACACACACACATACATACATACATACATACATACATACATACATGCTGAATACATAAAGTACATAAGTTTAAAAACGAATGCTGTGGGTGACTGTGGATAATACAAAGACTCTTTCTATTGTCAAGGCTATGAAAATGAAGCGTCAAATGATGAGGAGGTTGTCAATAAGGAATTGGAAAGGATAAAGTGACCGTCAGTGTTTAGCTGGGGACAGGGGTAGGGGCTGGACGGACCCAAATTTGAACCCTCGACTTCTCGAATATTAAGCAGAAGTGTCACATGCTCGACTGTGACGCTAGGCGAGACTACTCGGAACAGTCACACTAAAATATCTATTGTAATATTAAAACTCTATTGGAAATACAGTCGTTGAATACAAGGACGGTGTACACCAGTACTCGGCAAATTGACCACGTTTTCCAGGTACTTTTGCCAAAAGGCACATCTTCTCTTTAAAACCATTTCCTTCATCACATCTTTGCTTCTCGTAGTGTAAAAATTATTCAATAGACTTATAAATAAAACAACCAGAGTACCGAACATTCTCTTTTGAAGTGAATCACCGGGCATAACATAGGATAAGAAGGCTGAGTACAGTGGTTTGTTATAATAGTCTCAACGTACTACAGCTTACTGTTAAAACTTAGGCATAAGATTGGAGTTTCAGCAACTTCATAATTTTTCAGTTACTATGAGAACTGTGTAAAGACGAGAACTTGAATGTGTGGGCCTTATTTCACCTAAGGGGTAGACGTGCTAAATTTATGTACGTGATCCAGTGTTACTCACTTCATAAGAACCAACAGCATATAAGAAATCTGGGACACTGGATGAAAATCGCATTAAATCCTGTATCATACGCGAAACTGTAATATTCCAAGAGGAACTATATATGTGTTCCTTTATAGTGGTGCGTTACAGAATATTGTCAGCTGAGGCACTGCTGGAACCGCTTCTCCAGAATAGAACAGCCGTGGCTGCAATTCAACAGCGCTAGTGATACCAACCTACCCACCAAGCAGTGGTAACACAACGCCCAATGAATTCCGTTATATTTTTTTTTTCCTGCACAATGAAACTCAGCTTTATTTATTTTTCTTTCCTGAACTGCAAGACTACTCTAGCAGTACATAATGTGGCAATCAATAATTCTGCATGAAGCCGCTAGGGAGCAGTAATAGCTTGAGCTGCCATATTTCGCTGGCGGTGTCACTGAGCAGTGTTAGAATGGCCCTGGGGTGTAGTAATATTCATAACTTTAAACAGTAATACTGGAGGAGGCGGCAAAATAAACTGCGGGGAAGATGTTGCAGTGTAAACGTCGCACTGCGCAGTGTTGAGTGTGTCTGTCTTCTATTCACTGTGGCAGCAGGACTCTGCTCCTAATGCCACAGCACGTCAGAGCGCACAATACTAAAGCAGTTCCATCCTCTAAACTTATCACTGTGCTATTCATGTTAATTCCATTGTCCCATTCAAGCGTACGTTTTTAATATATTTCCCCATTAAAATTTTGCATGCAATTTTTGGCTGTGTGTCCTAATCGCACGCTTAGCCTGTCTTCGCTTCCCAAGTTTTGCTACTGTAAGAATATTAGGTGCAAATTTTGTAGGCATACATTACAACATTTCTCATCGATTTCAGGCTTCTGCCACGATATTAATGTGATATGCGCTCTTCTGGGGTGTTACGCAGCGTCGAATCCATTGGACTTCTTAACCCTTCAATATGGGACCGATACGTTGTCCCGAAAAGTCGGTAAGGGATTACCACTCGACGCTGAGTAACACCCCAGAAGAGAGCAGATCTCAACATTTCTCCTTTTCTGATGTTGGTTATTTAATCCTTATTAGACTCAAATTTTGCTGAGCCCCACTTTTACAAACTTGTAATGCATGTTCTTCCATCAAAAAGTCTGCGTTTCACGCCAATAAAAAAAACAGCGTATTGGAAAAGCATACGGCAAAATATACTACAATTAAGCCAGAGAGCAGTATGCCATCGAGTACTGTTATACTGCTGTATAAATTCAAAGTAAACAGATGACAGGCTCATGACTGAGACAGTTTAATCCAATGTATCAGGGTTCTTTCTCCGTTACAAAGTGGCCTGAAATTAGCATAAAAATTTAAGCTCGTACCCACTATGCCTTGAACACGACATTTGTATTTGAAGAAAATTTTGAAACATTTATAAATGTTCTGTTCACCACAGAAGGCCAAAAGCAACTCCAGAGTAAGGCAAATAACACGTACACCATAACAGTATTTGTATTATGAAATATTCAATCGCCGTAGCTTCATATAAAAGATACGATAACAAATGCTACACTGATGCATATACCATCGGACTTAAAGTGTAAATTTCACCCTAAAACAGACCACGGAAGGCCAGAGGGGGAGAAGAACACTAGCTCAACTCTTCCTTTAAACTCGGCGCTAACTGGGATGGACGGTTAACGCCTCGCGCCGATCGCTTTACTCCGGGAACAGACATTGTACAGGAGGCGGGGTGGGACCCAGGGCTGGTCTTAACGGATGCGGAAAATCTTGCCCCCACTGGGATTCGATCACCGGACCCTCCAGCCCGTAGCGAGTTGCTATACCGACTACGCTGTCCCGGCCCCTACCGGCCTTATATGTTCCAATTTTTTCAGTAACGTTAGAGGCTTTGAAATAGAGTTTACTCTGAAAGGCTGCTCAAATACCACCACCAATCTAAGATCAGCCAACAGTAGTGGCACAAGACGGTGCCCTTGGGAAAAAAAGAACCTTCAACGTCCACGATAGAGCCTAAAGAAATAACGTTATGGTTACCGTCTGAAAGAGCGCGTTCATGATTCATCCTGTTCTTCATACGGTTGCGCAATGGTCGACCCCTTACAAAGGGCCCTTTTAGAGAGCCATGGACATGAAACCAGAACATTACCGATGTTTCCTGTTTGCAGCATTTATGGAAAATTCTGTGTCTTAAATTCTGCCAGGATGTTTCATTTGTTGTCGAAATCGGTTCTGCAAACAGAACTTTAATCAGCCAACTCTTGGGTTCCATTTTGGTGTCGCGGAAATTTAAAAGTAACTGTGAGTATTTGGAACTTACAGTAGCTATTCGGAAGGAGGGACCTAACCGTTTTACAACTATTTGAATTAATTCCGTACCTATTAATGTATTACGTCTACGCGCATACAACCTCAAACAGACCAGTCACACTCGTTAACACACTCTGAGAACTGAAAGCACGTCCAACACACGCAGAGGACCACTGAAACGGAAGACACATTTTAATTGACAATGCCGCTCAGCACAGCAGCATAAGATGTCAAACCAAGAGCATTCGTGGCGAAAAACGTGAAAGAACATACACTCTTTTTCTGTGTATCTGATTTGCACTAAACAGTTTTTTCTAAATATTATTCTAAATTCCACTGTAAATTGAGATCTGATACAGGCCAAAGCATAGAAACCCATGAGGCTTGACGTCGCAAGAGTTCGTACAGTTTGCTTCTTAATCCTTTAACTAAAACTGCCGGATTTAAAAACACGAATGTATTAGGCCTTATCTCTTAGTGCCACTTAATAAATCCATAAGGGCAGAGAAGCATCATGATACTTTCGAACTTTTTAGTCTAATACAAAATCGGTGGTACTCACCGCTTTCCTGGTTGAACACCCCTGAAACAAGGAAAAAGTTGTCAGATGTTTTCAAAATTAAATTACTGTCAACATCTTCAAGGCTATGTTCAAAAGTCAAGAATATGTCGATAAGAATGCAGGACAACACAGGAGAAACAATTAAACCACTGAGCTTATTACTAAGACCTGGCCACGTGCTAGTAATGTAACGGACGGCCATAATATGCAAGGAATACCCGACTTCCTCTTTTATCGGCAGTTTCTTAACAGCACACCAAGCATTATCTTCATTTGTTGGAGTGTTGTCGTCCGGTTATGCTGTGTTGCTTCATATGCTCAATTCCCAATTCTTTTTTCAGCCCCAGATCTCTCTGAGTTACAAAAACCGTGTCTTTGGCCTCAGAGTGCAGGCCTACGTCACACAGAACACAGTCCACCTTAAAAATGAAACTCGATGTATGACGTCACGGGTGACAATGGCAACCGGTGTGTAACTCAAACAATCAATTAATCGATCAATCAATCAAGTAAATCTCATTACACTATAATGGAGAAACTACAATGTGTGAAAATTGTGCATTTTCTGCACTATATTATCATTTAGTGAACATTTCTTAGAGTTTGTCATCAAATTTATCAAAATAATGCGAAATGTACAAACATATCGCTCTAATGCCAATTTATTTCGTAAAAATTCACTCAGTTGAAAAGCTTGTAAAATCACTTCCGCAGATTCAGTGCCCAAACTTCTTAATTCAGTACTTTATTATGTTTTAGAAAAAGCTTCCGTCTTACTTCTCAGACTTTTCTTATCTTCGTGCAGCATTGGCTCCGGCTTATCTAAACACATTGGCCCCTCAAGCAAAGCAAACGTAAATCGGATCCGAGGCTTGGTCATGAAAATCCGTCTGTGCGGCTGGCGTGTCATGATTGTTGTGCAAGAATTCTTAACCTTAGCTGTGATAATATTTAGAACCGCATTCCAGCTCAAACCGGAATATAAAGAAAGATTTTTTTTGCTCAATTAATATGTACTATTTACGTCAATCAACAGTGGGGGCACCAAGTAAGGAATGTCCGCCTTTGGACCATTCGAACATGGAATGTCTAATTCATCTACGGCTTTGGGCAAAATTACGTCCGTCTTGTGTTGTGTTCCTCTGCTTTCATTCGATGAAATAACTCAAGGATAAAAAGCTCATCCCTGCAGCAATTTCTGAATTGACTCTAAAAGAATTTTTATTTAAATATTCTGTCATTATATCTTACATTCATTAGTATGTCAAAGGGTAAGGTCCCCCCAAATTACATGGCTGTTTATCCCAAATAAAATGTTTAAAAAGGAGACAAATAGCCTTACATTTTTAATCTTTTAATCGTCTGTAGCCCTTTGGCATCTACAGAACTAATTTTAGTGAAGCGTGAGCCCCCAAAGTCGATTACTTTTCGACAATCCAAATCTCAAAATTTTCATATTTCGAAGAAATGCGTCCCGCGCGCGAAACTCTCACAGCTTCTTAACGGCTGAAGTCGGAGATCAAAGGCAGCTCTGCCTGAAACTGGCACACATGCTTTACATCAAAGGATGGATTCTAATTACTTTAAAAATAAGAAAGGGGCACTGTGATTAAATACTCGAATTGATATTCACCTTCCTATACAAATTCATTACCAACGAAAAATAACGCAGGATTCACCATTTTCTGCGCTACAAAACGCCTTTAAAACAGAGTGGGTGGAATTTAGAATATCGTACGAAAAATAAACTTCCATGTGCTGCGCGCTGCAAGTCGTATGTGTAGGCAGTTCCATGCCACATCAAACAGTGTTCGAGGAAAATTCCATATCACTCAGTAGTGTCGGTTGATTAACTATACTGCTACGTGCTTGGGCATCTGACATTAAAAAGTGGAAAACAGGAACTAGTAGATAGAAGGAAATTCTGACGAGTGCTAAGATGAAAAAGCAGAACGAACTATGATTACAGTGTAATATTACAATACTATCTACTTGGTCGTTCAAGATGAGTGCCTAACAACAATCCGAAGCAAATAAGAACACTTCTGCTTGAAGTTCCCTTCTCAATGTAGGGATGAACTTTGCATGTCAGACATTTCAGGGCACTAGTCGCGCGCAATCTAGTCTGCGCTTTAACCCCTTTTATTTCCTTGGCTGATCGTCTGTGGTTTTACAGCGAAAATAAATTTCGTTCAGTTGGTTTTTTTCTCCCTTGCCACAAAATCAATTAAACTTAAAACATTGAGACAGGTGCACTGTCTTTTAACCGTTTCTGTTGTTACACATAGCGTCTTGGTGTGTTTGATTCATCAGGACATGAGAACAACGATTGAACGAGCAAGAACACTACACAAAGCAGACATAAGCTTTGTCAACTGCCTGAATGACCAAACACGCACCAACAACGTAGAATGGAGAAGGAGCCCCCCCCCCAAAAAAAAGACAAAATCTAAAATTCATAATTCAATGCCAAAATTCAAATTCCCAAATATTAATTATTACTTCCAATTCCAACTCATCAATTCGTTTTTAATAATTTTTAACTTCTTAAATTTTTAATAATTTTCTTTCTTTTATACTCCTACTTTAGGATTGTTAACCTATAACAACAACACGATATTGACTTTGTTGTATTACATACATACACATGAGATCTCACTTAAATATAAAATTTACATATAGATGACATCGTATAATGATCTGTATGAAGGACTGTGAAAGATAACCTGATGATGGCAAAGATAAATGCCGAAACATGTTGTATAACTGTATATAATAAGAGAATTGAATAAACATCACGAAAATGCACGGCTATTATTATTATTGTTATTATAATCTGATTTTAAACACAATGGGATGTCACACATAAAGACACAAGCTTTGCTGATAAAGACGCACCACGTCTGTGCTGCCAGATTTGTATATAATCCTGCACAGCCTTCGTGTTACACAGAGTAGTGTGAATTTAAGGAACGACCAGAAACTGCCTCTGAGGAAGCGACAGTATATCGCCATTTGTTATCTGACGACTACCGGGTGCCACCTTCTGTCTGTTCCATTATCGTATTAACGTGGCCCTCTCTGCCGACCGCCCACAAGCGCGGCGGAGGACCGTCGGGTGGTCATGAAAAATAGTTGTCAGATAAAATGAGCGTCCTGTAATTGGTTTCAGGGGATAAAACTACACTTTAGTCATCTGAAATGTTCACTTCTAAGTGTCAGAATTCTTTAGTTGAGAACTGTGTGCAATGAAAAAGCAACCATTTATATCCACACAGCAGAAGGCCTTTAAAAAGGAAGTTAAAGAAAACTTACAATCAAGGGAGTATCTCGCTTTATGTGATCTTTCAGAGAACTATGCATTCCTTGTCCACGGGTAACTCCACAGCTGTCGCTGAACCATTAATCAGGCAAGAATTATTCATCAGTGATGTAGAGCCGAAATTATACGGCTGGCTGGAAATCGTTTATTGTCACATCGGACTGCCTTAAATATGACACAGGCGGTACATACAGATTACAAGAGTATCTTGCTTATGTACTTTGGACAAAAATATGACACAGTACAGAATAATAATTACGGCAAGGTAGGGCAAACGTAACACTGAGGCGCGTTCGCGTAACCATTTTGCCGTGGAAAAGCAATCAGTATTACATATTCCGAGTGTCTGTAGCCTTAGTTACCCAGCACGCAAAGCGCATGCACCGTATTGTATTGTCATCTTTGGCCTGTCCGGCTGTACCATATTTTTTGTTACATTATCACATAAACTGCACGACTTCCGGAAAAAAAATTATTGAACATAAAATGTGTTTTTGACTTTATCTACACAGTTTGTCTGAAATATTTCTCATTACAAGAAGAACTCAGCGAGTTATTATAAATGTACATATGTCTTCATGTATAGTGCCCGTTTACTCTTCTCACATTCTAACCAAACTTGAATTTTCTCAACAGAGTTTCGGAAAATACTCAAATATCAAATTTTATGAAAACCCGTTCAGTGCGAGCCGACTAGTTCTGTGCAAACGGACAGGTACCCAGAAGGAGGGACGAACCGTAAACAGACGTAACAGCTAATAGTCGCTTTTGGCAATTTTGCAAACGCTCCTAAAATTACTACAGCATGGGGATTCTGTAGAACACCAAAACTTGACACGGTTTACACACGTGTGTACCTACGCCATTATCAAGAGGATTTCATTAGCAAAAACGAACGAAATTTCCTGTGACCTCCGTGAGATAGCATCATGTGATGGTGTCGGGGGGAATCATTAAATGACTAGCAGCAACAGCCTGACTAGCAGCAACAGCCAGACTGCGGCGTCCTGCGCAAGATCAGATACTGAAAAACGAGTATCTGTGTGAAAGGGTATAAAGCAATTCGAATGGCTTTTCATTTCTCTACACAACCATAGGTAAATATGCCTATGTATTCTAACTTTTTCAGGAAATATATTCAGAATCAGTCACGCGCGCACGGTGGCTGAAACTGTCTTAGCACATGCCTCTACTGTTGCATCAGGAATGAAACTTCAAACAAAAGTACCTTATTTTACTTCAGACCGCTAGGCCTATATAGAAGAAATAAGTAAGCAGTTTTGTAATATTATACTACAACTGTGACTCTTTCGGCTTTCCCTCCTTTTCCTTCTTACCGCTTATCATATTACCTTCTGTCTACTATTCCTATTTTGCAGTTTACCAATATAAATTTCATAGCGATTTATTTATACAATCGATAATACCAGATGACACAGGATTTTCCTTGAGCGCTTTTAGATGTGGCGTGGAACAGCCCACATATCCGCCTGACACGGCGTAGCACGTGGAACATTATTTTTTTTTAAAGAGATTCTAAATATGATCTCATTTCTTTACAGAGGCGTTTAGCTGGGCAGAAAACTGGAAATCTTGTGATAAATTTCCGTTACGGCGAATTTGGGATAGAAGGTCAAAATCAAAGTCAAATATCACAACTTGTAAGAAAAGGTAAAGCAGTCCCATTACAGGCCTGGACAGGCCCTTAGGGTTCCAGGAGGTTGAGGCTCCCAGATTTCTAGACAATCGGCATATGAAGGTGGTAGGGTTGTCAGCCCCCCAGGAAATATTCCTGGTACTCATTTCTGTTCGAGGCTGAGTCGACCCCAGGGCCATAATGCGACCGACAGGATTATGTCAATGAAAAATTCCAATGACACCATCGGGAATCGAACCCGCGACCTGCCGGTTTGTAGCGCAGTGCCTTAACCAACTGCGCCACCGCACTTTTACATTAAGTCATATAACTGTACTGTGCACTGAGAAAAGGGTGTAACTTCCGCTTTAGAATAATTTACCTTTCAGCCAGTTATTTCCAATTATTCAGGGGACAATTTTTCGAAGTTGGCTCACATGTGACGAATTTGAACAAAATATGAAAATTATGAAATT
Source organism: Coptotermes formosanus (assembly GCA_013340265.1). Taxonomy (NCBI): domain Eukaryota; kingdom Metazoa; phylum Arthropoda; class Insecta; order Blattodea; family Rhinotermitidae; genus Coptotermes; species Coptotermes formosanus. The sequence goes on along the minus strand of BLKM01012987.1, from coordinate 581,114 downwards.
CCCTATCTAGAAAAATGATCGCTCGAGGGGGCTCGTACACGCAAAAACTAGTTCCTCCAGATGCCCAAAAAGCACATAAAGTTTTCAAAATTTAAAATATACAATGCGTTTTCGCTGTACATATTGCAATCTCCCATACACCATTCCCTCTAAGTGTTCTTTAACGGAAGTTCACTACTACCTAAAATGTATAAATTTTCTGCTATTTCTGTATGCTTTCATTCATAAAAACACTCACAACTCATGTAAAGCAACATAAATTGTGAAGCCGGTGCAGTACTCTTATTAACAACAGACACCACAATGGACTAAGGTCTTCAGTGACAATTCCGACACTTGCTACATCAGCAGCATTTATGTGACTAACGTACGATCCATAGAGTGCTTCAAAAGCTGCCGTGTAAACCTCATAAAACTGCTAATTACTGAACGAGAGATTGCAACGCAACATTTTATGTAGAGCATCAACGACAGTGTGAGAAAATGCACGCGTTCTAAAATACAGAACTCGATTTACTTGATGTCCGGTGATCGTACAGACCACGCTACGAAGGTTTCAAGGTTCAAGTTGATAAACGTACGGTACGTTCTTGTAGATGACCGTGATAGAAAAATCAGATGGTAAAGATTTCACTTTTGCCTTATGGGTTAGTTCAGTAACAGGACACGTACATTTTACCACAAATTTTGAAACTAAATCTCTGACATCCATAGTCCATTCAAGTCAAATCTGTCAAGAGAAAAGAACAATGAAGAAAAAGTGTGTTGAACAGGAGGCGCGTGCCTATCCTTCCTATTGTCCTAGTCCTTTCTTCGTCTCGTGTCCTTCTCTTCCATTACGGTCTTCTTCTGCTTCTTCAAGAAACTGATGCGGACTATTTTGCCAGAAATAAGGGCTAAAATAATTCTCAATCTAATAAATAAATAAATCTAAATTTGTGCAAGAGGGAATCCACACGCTTGGGTTAACTATAACATGATGGATATAAATACGTATTAAAGCCATAACGATATATTCTACTGCTTGCAAAAGGCTACCTCCGAAAGCACCCTACAGACGCATTAACCCTTTAAAGACGAAGCATATCTGTTTTATATAAGGACCAAGTGCGTACCGCGCAGTAAACACATCCCACCTCGGTTATAAAAATCAATAATTTAATGTTGTATAAGACAGAAGTTGCTGTTTGTTCTTGACAGCCATACAAAACAGGTAAATTCATTGTGAGTACCATGTAGAATTGTTGAGTGTTAAACCTAATGGTACGTAAAATAACAGCTAGGCTTTAAAAGGTTAAGATTTGGAGTAATTCTTTAGTAAGACGTCACTGTAAATGTGTTCAGTTTGCATCCAGCTACATTTCTCTGGGGCATACAGTCACGAGTGCTCTACTGATAGGAATTCCCAAAGAAGCGAGATCGTACATAAGGAAAAATACAACACGCCCTAATCAGGGAGGTGGATTGGCTTGGGCATTGTAACGTTCTTGGGGGAGGGGAGTGGCTCTCTTTCATTTATAGGAGAGCAAGTGGCGTGACGTAACGCGTCACGTGATCAATGGCGTGCAGCACGCACGTGACATTCCGTTGCGAGGCTTGAGCATTGGCTGGAACGATACGAAGTTTCGTAGCTCGTTGTGCGATGCGGTCTAGGTGCCAGCGACAATGAGACTTTCACTCAACTGATGTTGAATAGGCGTGGCTACGTCCTTGGACCCAAGCAAAGGCGTGATACCAGAGTTCGTATGTTTACTTTACCCATTCGACTGCCGCAAAAAGAAATTACGTTGCATGATTGTCTCGAAGGCATGAAGGTCCTTCGAAACGTCGGGAATTATTCACCCAACGACACAGCGTAACATCGCAGAAGACTTGAATCTTCAAAACAAATCCTTTTCGAGTCCAAATCTCTCTGCAACTACAAGACAATCTGTCGGTATTAATTCCGTGCCTCCCCACTCCTCTGAGGCCAATTAAAAGATCTTATTAGGAAGAAGAATGACCATTCCAAACTAAGCTACAGACAGACAGACAGACAGACAGACAGACAGACAGACAGACAGAGAAGAAAGACTGGAGAGGGGATGAAGTGATAGGCACTACACTTCTTATAACGAGGAGGAGAGGGACTTAACAAAAGTTTACTCCTCTGAAGGTTCCCAAGAAGTGCCCGCTCATCCTTCTGGTTAAGGTATGCTGGTAGCAAAGTAAAATGTTGGAAGTTAAGAATGTAATGGGATGGGAAGTGGTAATAATTTGAACATTTGTGCTCAATTTTGTGTTTGGAAGGAAGCATTATGACGAAATTTTGATCTGCAGACTTGTCATGTGGCGCTCCCCAAAATTAACTTCAAAAATTAGGTGCTATTATATTTAAATACATTCAGTGCTTACCTCACAGAGAACACAATATTCTTCCATTAGACACATCGTCCGGTAAATTCTACACTGGGAAATACTGTTCTATAGTAAGAATTATATGGGAAACATAAATATACTACGTATATCATTTTAGTGTTAAATCTGGCGGTGCCTACATTTACCAATAGGATTTAAGGAGTTATTATGTGCAAATTAGAAACAAAGTTGAAAGAATGTCCTTGACTTGTGACCACACGGCATCATATTTACGTTTGTTGGGTCTTATTAAATTTCTTATTATGCAATTTTCTTCGCCCTCCTGTTACTTCGCCTCTCACTCAAGTCTGAATATAACCTCAAGAACTTTTCAACACAATTCGTCAATGCCCACCCGCCAGCGTGAGAAGCCACGTGTCACACACATATAATACAACAGGAAAAAGACAGAACAAAGCAGAACAGAAGAAATCGGATTTACATCCGTATTCCAGGTGAGAACAAATGCACGATCCGAGAATTCAGGCAGTTCTTAGGTAGTTTGTGACATGTTGTGCAACTATTCATCAGCCCTTGACTGGTTTTAACCTCTCACTTGTCCCGGTTATTTATGAGATATATTACGAAGGGTTTGGAAAAGTTAGTGGTGGTGTCCCTTTCCAGCACCCATTCATTGTCAAGTTTGGGTCATATTCATGTACATGCAATAGAATGAACACATGACGTGTGGCTGTTACCTAACTTTCTTGTCGGTCTGTACAGGATGCATGAGACAGCACCAATGCCGTAATATACAAGGACGCATCAAAATGGGCGCCTTGGGACTTAGAGTATGGAGATGGATGGATGGATGGATGGATAGATGGGGTAGCGGAAGTACGTCATGGTGGTACAACACGGTAGAGGGGGTGGATAAAGATGATGGAGTGGGGGTGAATGAATATCTTGGCATGGAAACGAGAGGGAATGAGACAGCGTGAGAGCGCAAGAGAAACTCATTAGTCGTCGCATCTGACAATGACGTAAGTCCCTCTGCCAGTATCCGAATCTACCCTTTTCTCATGGTTTTAAACCTCACACGCCTCTCGAATATGTCCACATTCAAATGGCACACCTTCATATGCCCGCACATAAACTGCGTGGGACATATCTCTTTACACATTCGCCTACCTCAAATATGATCACAATCAAACTCTACCCGTGTATCTTTTTTGAATGTCGTCAAATTAAAATCGCAAATTGTGTCACCCCTAACATGCCACTCCTGAACTGTGATCATGATGACTTCACATGTTTCTTACACCGCACCTCGCATGTTTATATTTTACTGTGGACACATTAACAGTGCATGTCACGCTGGAACGTACACGTTTCTGTTCAGGTATATTAATTGCACTGTCCACTTTGATGATAATTGTAATGACAATGACGACGTGTTGATGGAAATTGACTGATAGCGAACAAGAAGTGTCACAGTTTCAGTTGCTTGGCTACAGCAATGTATTACTGTATTACATCGAAGCGAGGCCCGTTAGAACCCTTTGAATTAAATGTATGTCATTAATCTTAGTCTGTTTCGTGAGTTGAGACACGGATATCTGCATTAGACAGAAGTGGAGCTTTCTAGCCCAGATATTCCGACTCGAAATGCTAGCGTGTTTTCATTTGTTTCATGCATCGTTAAGAGAGGTCTTGCATTCTGAGCTAGAAGATATTGAAATTAATCAAAATATCTGATCGAGAGTCAACTACTTTTATGGGTTTCTAATTGTGTTAACACTGTATCGAGTTGGCCTTATATCGGTGAACTAGCAAGGCCTATAGCTGAGTGACATATAAACTCACCACCGGAAGTTCCTACTAACTTGCTATTTGCGTGTTCTTCCATTATCATTTCCGGAATAGAAAGGGATGATACCTTCAAACTTCTCATACGTAGTAATTCGTCTATTCTGGCTCTTACCAATCACTTTTATCAGAAATGCACAAATTCCTCGCCCCAAATCGCCCGGCAGACTACAATTTTACAGTGACGCTTTGTATCTATACACCCATGAATGGAACTTTAAAATGCCACGATTCTAGCTCCTAGAATTCTAAAGTGGCACATAGTTTTTGAAAATCTTCTAGCCCTCCGCCTTATACAGTCCTCTTCTTATATCGCTGGGCACTTATGGCTTCCGAAGTCTGCACAAAGTTGTAAAGTCACTAAAATATCTAAACGCAACCAAAGTCATAAACCCAGCATCAATGCTTCATCAAAAAACTTGTCATACCCACTCTGTTCACAACCGGACAGTTATTTCATAATTGTCCGGTTAAATTTTGAATACGAATGGAAGATGAAAGAAAGAATAATAAAAGAAGAAAGTATGTCGAGTGCGTGACACACATTTGTTACCGGCGGGACAAATTTTAGAGCTCTGAAAATTCTCGTGCGTGGCCCGATTGTATTTAAAACACACACACACAGACACACACACACACACATATATATATGTGTGTGTGTATATATGTACTCTCTCCTTGATGCTTTCCGAATTCCGAAAGGGCATCACTTCTCTGGGAATGTCCCCTGGCTTCGACAGTTTGACCTTCTATTACGGGCAGCAACGACGATGAATATGAGTATGGAGCAGTGGCGTAATGATGCTGAGATATGAAAGCCGAAGTACTCGGAGATAAACCTGTTCATGTGGCTATCCATCTACCACAAACGCCACACAGAGTGGCAAGGTCTCGAAACCAGGCACCAAAATCAATTTGGACTAGGGAGTCTATAAATTTTCAGTTTGAACCTAACAGGGAACAAACGCAGTGTCCTGCCATTATAAAGACCAAACAGTGAACGTAATAGCTGTTTATTTTAAAAATCATGCGGAATATAGGGCTATATGACGATATTTGGACAAAATGCAGCGTTTTTAGTAACAGACTTCGCTGTATACGTACGAACCGCTAGACCTTAGAGTTAAACGATTAAATAACCAAGCATTACATCATGCTGTATAAGGTTTCAACCGTTTTATGGACGATGTTACACGGCTTCTCGGAATTTATCATTCTCTATTAAAGGTACATGTAAATAAGAAAATTACGCCGCACAACATTTTGCAACAAAATAAAATAAAACATTTCTGGAGACAGTCGCAAAGACGAGATATGTCATTGAAGGTGTCCATCATCACAACGTGCGAATCTGAGTTATCAACTTTCAAAAACGTATCTAACAAACACAGAAACTTCCTTTTCATTTATATGCCAAAACAACATATACGAAAAACCTAGAAATTTCTTGTCACTGTATCCAAATTCCAAAAATTGAGAAGAGTCTTTTGAAAAGTAACTGTCAGAGTAAGTTCAAACCCTCTTGCCTGTTATTTTTCACATTCCTGTATCGGATTTACTACTTTATATCTTTTAAGCATGACAGTCACACAGAACTTTCCGATAATCGGCTCATTACTGTCTGTACCACTCGAATTAAAGTAGAAAGCAGCCAGACGGCCAGACGAAAGCTTGTCATAAGATGGAATTTTGTATTTCTTCAAAACACTAAAACGAAAATAACAAGAATAACCCATTAATTGTAAATATAATGGCGGAAAACAATTTCCCTGTGCTGGTATACGGAGAAACCTCTCACGTATATGGAATTTTTATTAGTACACGGGGCGTAATTTCTATTTGCCTAATAAATCACTAAGAAACAGACAACACATAACTTGATTAGTTACATATTAGCAGTTACTGCGTATTTAAATCTTGTACATATCTTGAACAAATGTTTCAGCTATTCCAACATGCCCGGTTTGGATTTGAGCAGCTTCTGTCTAGACAACACGCGCTGGATGCCTTTAAACATAGCCGCAATGGAAGTAGAAATGTTAAGCGCTACGAAACAGCTCCATTGTCGAGGCGCCATTGAGCCGATTCTTAAAAAAAAACGCGAGGTAACAAAAAGGGTTTGTATTGAAATGAGGATGAAGCGCCGTATGATGGATTGCTTGCTGATGGGCCCGAGCAAGTGGATTACAGTGTGGCCCTATTCAATATCGAAGAAGATAGCAAATGTATGTATAAACTAACACTGGCACGCGTGTAGAGCCTTGAATCCTGAACGTTCTCAGACGGTCGAAACATTTAATTCATTACAGCCCCACATTTTGTCGTTCACAATGTGCATACATCATAGAGCATCATCACCATCTCCTTTACGCAGGGTATTCACACTTATATACCTGAAACAAACCACGTTTCTAAGGTATAGTGTCACAGGTATTCTGCGCGTACTGTTAATGGTGCATATTACGCTGTCTTCAACATTAAACTCCTTTGTGTTTCTACATTAGCACTTTCCGCAGTATGTGCGCTGTGCCCAATACATCTGTTTTCTGTAGTTCCTTGATATCATGCTTTCCTGATGTGCTGCTCAAGTATTTTCTAAAGGATTTTGAAATGGTTCCACTTATTATTACTATTATTAAGGCCCATTATGTTATTTTCGGGATGAACATATTATTCATATGTCTACATTTACCCCAGCTCTGTTAAATTTTTGGTCACACATAAAATCTTCACCTCGTCGAAGAATCTTTAATTGTTGAATTAAAAGCAGTAGGCCCACTTCGTTCGGTCTGTAAATATATTTACAGTGTATCTGCATACCGAAGTTCATGCTCCTTGACAAAATTAAATATATTGATTTCACGTCTTTATTTTCCTTAAATATAAATAACACAAATATAGGCCGCACGACGGAAAAAATCGATTACGGCATAGGAACTTGACGTAACAACACGAATACTGTGTGACTGGCATATTACTTTCCTTCATGCTACAACAGCTCTCGCTCTCTCTCTCTCTCTACACACACACACACACACACACACACACACACACACACACACACACCTCTTGTTGTGTCGTATTGCTTGCAATTATTTCTTAAACGGCACTACTGCCGAGAAGTTACTACTTGGTACAAAATATAGTAAAATCTCGTTACTTCGGACTATTTGGGTGGAACAGTAGGCCGGATTAGTAGAAGTCCGGATTAACACGAATAATAAAAAAAACAAAGGTAATTGCACGACTAACGAATACACATTACTCAAAATCATGTTATATACCATAATAATTATTAAACAGTAAAAGAGGTACTTATGTGCCGTCTTGCAATGCACAGCAAGTGTTAGTAAAGTACTGTATGTCACAAATACAAATCGTCTGCCATCGTCTTAGAACGGGATGTTCGTGGAGACCTACGCTTAAGGGGAGCAGCGAACACGGCGTGCCGCATCAGCTACCTCTTTTAGAACCACGCGATCACTTCAGACTCGTGCTGCTGATGTATTCTAATATTGTTGGCTCCAAAATAAACATCTATTTTTTCCAGGAACCCCGTCCGGATTAAACGGGGTCCGTATTAACGACGTTTTATTGTATTTTTTTTATTTTCTCGACAAATTTTGTTGAACTGTTTCTCAACACAAAAATAATTCAGAGAAATATTATTGTATTATTAATATTATTGTATTATATTATTACAATATTATAAATTTACACAGTCCCCTTTGTAAAGTGTGTGTTACATTTGTCTGACCTTAATAAAACTTGAATTTTCTCGACATATTTCAGTAAGAATACCTAATGTGAATTTCAAAAACATCTGTCCAGCAGGATCGGAATTTTTCCATGTGAAAAGGGAGGGGGGGGGGGAGAGACAGAGAGAAGGACGGATGGCCGGACACACAGAGAGACAGACATGATTAAGCTAACAGTATTTTTGCAGCTTTGCCAACGCGCCTAAAAAGTGACAGAGACGATGTTCTTTCGCTTCCTTCTGCAGTTAAAGAAATGACTGTTCGTGCAGGTTCGCCTTAGCACATTAATTCCACTAAACACATAAGTAAATCAATGTAGCGAGTTACTGTTCAGAAGCTAACCGAAACGCATCTACTCGAGAAATTCAGGCCAGGTAAGGAGCCCCAAAGTAACCCATTTTTGCGTAAACTTGTTAAGGTATCTGTTCTGAACCAAATAAAGATGAGATCGCCATGGCTCACTCCTCGGCCTTTAACGGTTTTTAATCCGATCCTTCCAACCAAACCTATGTATCCAAAATCGTCACTTCTTTCAGGCTTTCAACTAAAAATTTTGAAATTTTGCCCAATTCTCCTGTGTGTTTTGCATGACCAACTAAACTTCCCTTTCATTCACATCATACTGAGGTAATATATTTGGATTATAGTTGTGTACAAATAACTCAGCTGCTGGCTATGCAATTTTCCCACGGCAAGTGTTAATTTCCTTCTTAAGTACAAAAATGCTCTCCTTAGCACCCTGATGTGAATGTCCCCGACCTGTGTCCTTCGCTTGATGTGGCAGACGAAGACTGACGTCCTTACAAAACCAAACGTTGTGTATGTGCAAATCTTCGGTATTTGTCGGGTTGGCAAACATTTGGGAAAAAGTTACTACAAGCCTCATTTTTCTGCCTGCCTGCCTGCCTGTCCTTTTGTCAGCATGGATTTGCCTGAAATTTCATTCTTGATTTTTACAACAGTTGTCGACAATTCGTGATACTGGTGAAAACAGGATATAAATAGCGGACACACAGCATCCGTACCTCCAGCAGCTACATTTGTAATGCTACGAGTTAACTCGCCGTGATTGGCCTTTATAATCGAAAGAGACTGTGTTTTCCGTAAGGTACTAACTCAGACGGAAGATGCGCATTAGATCTAAACATAAAAATTGACAGCAATCAAATCTGGTTGATTAACAGACAAGATTATAACCCGTTTCAAATACGCTGGTAAGATACGAAGAAAACTTTTATTGTGTGTTGAGCAAAACGTACACATACAAATTTCAAACGCTCGCATTGTCATTTTTAGGTAAGACTTAATATCCAGGAAAAACAACAGACTGAAAGCACCAGAAGTGTTAAGCACAGCGGACGTCTCTTAATTACTTTAAACGTTAGACAAGAAAATACGCGCAGAAAATTCCGACCTGAATGGTGGCAAGCTTTAGAAGGTTCAGATCTGATTGTCAGTGGTAGCAATGGTTGCACGAATTTAGTTTGCTCGTACTTTCGTCGTGAGTAGAGTTTTCATTTATCACTCACCTCCCCTTAATGTTTAAATTACCACGTATGTGCTATGCATATCATACACATGTAACATGATATTGCATTGCTTCCTGGTTATGAGGTAGGCTACGAAAATAAACACTACATATTTCACTTCTCTTTTCACATTATTATACCCAGTATGTGGAATGAATCATTTACTAAGAAAGAGTATACAAATAAAGCAACTATCTTTCAGAAGGAGTTAGTTCGTGGACGCACTAATGTAATAAACTAGGTAGCATCGGTTGACTCTGCAGAAACGAATAAACGACTTTGCTACCTGCGAACATTTTTCGATAAATTTTAAATTTCGTTGTGGGGTTACTACTTACAGTTAAGTCTCTATAGAGAGAATCACTCAAAATACCGAGGCTATTTACAACTAAATAGGCCTATATAGTCAAAAATACATTATCAATATTAATAACATAATTATACTCGATTATCTTATTATTTTCCAAAAATCCTGGAGGGTGTAACTAAAGCATGAATAGCCTAACAACCAGGTTACACAGTGATCGCCTTGACAGAGACTAAGCTGCAAATATTTAACGTCAGGGTTTCAGTAATTATAGCTCATAATATTCTGTCAAGCCGATCCCAGTGGCGGCGCCGTCTAAGGCTTAGGTCTGCGGCCACTCGTTTGCTGGGATCGTAGGTTCGAATCCACCAGAGGCATGGATGTTTGTCGTTTGTGAGTGTTTGTGTTGTCAGGTAGACGTCTCTGCGACGGGCCGATCCCTCGTCCAGAGGAGTCCTACCGACTGTGTTATGTGTCTGAGTGCGATCAAGTGAAAATAAACAACCTCGACACCTACTGTGAGTAGGTAGAAGAGATAAGGGCAACGAAAAGACGAATATCCTTTCAAGTTTTAATTGTCTTTTGTATGTGGACGTCCCAGAATATTTAACGAGTTTCAGACATCTTAAGTGGAAAGAAACTTTGGAAACTGAGTTTATTTAAGGAGTAAAGAAAAATATACGATTTTTTTCCTACTTGACCGACAAGCGTCGGGCCGACGCTCTAGCGAGTGCTTATTAGGCTTCCTACAGGTTATTATCACTGCGCCCGTTTGTCTAGCTCCCGTCATCGACTGTTAAACCTCCCTGACACGCACCGTAAGAGGCAACGCTGGCAGAGGGTCGGCCGGAGCGTTGGACCGGTGCTTATCGGTCAAGAAGGGAAAGAAACACCCTATATATTTCGAAGGTAAGAATTACATAGCACGTGACACATCGTTAATCACAATTTTCCTGCCATTCAGCTATTATTAAAAACCTAGTGGTTAATTTATGAACCGTCAGGTTTCACATACAAAGACTGTATGTCATGCTTACATATTTAATTTCTGTCTTTTGAATAGATCTCAAAACAAACACCAATTATGATNCAAATGCTAGAAAATAGAACGAACTAAAGCCACTGTAGCGCTGTTTCTTTATAATATCATTTTATAATAGACCGGTAGCTGAACCCAAATCATGATACAGCGGTCGCTACTCTAAATGTGACAGAAACGCGCGATCCTTAAAATTGGTTGTTTTAACACCTTTATTTTAACACCAAATATTATACAGTTTCGAAAGAAACGAGAATGTGACCGGTACAAGTGTGTAAATCCTGAAGCAGGTGGTCGTAGCGTAGAAACACTGCAAACGGCGAGAAAATCTGTGACGCCTTTCAGAGCATGGATAGCTGACAACTGCGTCTGTTGTCAGAACCGTGAACACCCCAATACGAAGCACCATGTAACTGAGTGAGAATGATATTCATGCACGACTTTTTTTAACGTAAGATATTCTAAGAGACCGTTCCACAGCTCAGGCAGTTACTCGGGGGCCTCTCACCGTGCAGGCCAGTTTTCAAACCCAGGCCATCCAATGTGGGGTTTGTGGTGGACAAAGTAATATTGAGACAGGTTTTACGAAGATTTCTTCGACTTTCTCTGTCCCTGTCATGTCACCAATTCTGCATACTCATTTATTCATGTCATCAGTGCTGTGATAATCTTACCAACTGACAGCTTCTTTAAATAACACACTTAAAATAGGGTCCTGAGCGTCAATTTTAGCTAAGTAAGCCATTAAATTTAATCATATGCAGCGTCTTGTCTTTTAGTAAAAAAAAAGATACATTTAAGTCGTACAATTTTTATTTATTGATAAATAACAGTAAGACTGAAAGAAAGTGTCGAACGATGGGAAACGAATAAAGTTTTATAGGATTGCTCGAGTGTTCCGCACTAAAGCGCTGATTTCGTCTAAATTCATGACGCAATGCTTCACATTTTACATCGTTCTGCAGAAATAAATTTTAAATAACTGGACAAAACATCAGTAAATAAGAAAAATAATATATGTCGCTCTGAAACCGCCTATGAAATAACTCACAAAATTTTGGACTGATATCACTGTATCTAAACCAGAGTCGGCAGTCGAAAAACCATCCATACAACCTGTTCGATAATTAAGCATGCCACAATTGACAGTGTGCAAATTCTGCGGGCAAGTTGAGATTTACTGTTCAAAAACACAAAACGTTCCAACGCGCTAACAGCCGAAGGCAAGAAGAGCGCTACGTTTTTTTCTGTTTCGTTCCTTCAACACTTGAAGAGAATAAACTTTACAACCAAAATTTGCTTTTAGAGACGACGCTACTTTCCATCTGTCCGAAAACGATGACGGAAAAAACGTTAAAATCTGGAGAATTATCAATCTGCATGGCGTCACTGAATTAGCAAGAAACAGTCCCCAGTATCTGTGTACAGTTGTATTTGTGTAGGTATATTGTATTTTCATGGGTATATCTTATTTGTGTAAGTATTTCGTAATGTGTGGGTGTATGCTATTTGTGTAGGTATATTGTACTTGTGTAAGGTATATTATAATTGTATGTGTACATTGTATTTGTGTGGGTATATTGTAACTGAGTGGGTATATTGTAGTTATGTAGGTATATCTGTATTAGTGTAAGCACATTGTATTGTGTGGGTGAATTGCTAATCCGTGTACTGTAATTTGTGCTGCTCCGTTTATGTATGTGTTACTGTATTTGTCTGTACTAGTGTAAGACTACTGCCACCGCGTGAAAACCCAACTGCAACAGCAGCAGCAGCAGCAGCAGCAGCAGCAGCAGCAGTAGTAGTAGTAGTAGTAGTAGTAGTACGTTCAGCGTCTCTGAGCTCTATCCAAAGAAAGTGTCCGCAGCTTCATTTCTTGCCGACAGCACTGTGAATATTGTACAGCACCCAGATGTGTTGCAGAAATTCCACATGCTGATACCGGAAAAACTAAGCTTCAAGTGCTAGTTATTCCAGCATTTTTACTTTGCAGTTCAATCCTGCAGGGATTGAAAACCTCCATGGGAACGGATAGCAGGGTCACCCTCTCACTTTGCTGCCTCCTTCCCCCTTGACTTCTACTTCCGGGGTACATAAAAGATGCTGTTGAAATTCCACCAACTGGCAACAACTTGCTGGCAGGACACGAGCTGCTGTGGCTACAGCTACATCCTTTGTGCTTACAAATGTGTGAGCTGAACTTCAATACAGATGCGACATTTGGCGGACTACTCGCAGTATCTTCAGTGAACTTCTGTAAACCGTCAATTGTAGGTCGCAAAAATTTGACTATACAATGTACCAAAATGCATTAACTTTCCATGCTTGCGCGTCTTGCTTCTTGAGACGGGTTACATTAAAATCCTCTGCTTTTCATGTATTCATCCTGTGTACACGGACAGTAGTGACAAGATAGTTTGGGAAGGACGCATATAAAATATTCTCTTGATTTAATAAAATTAAACATTTCTCGAATGTATTCTCAGACGGATTAACAATAAGACACCCCCTCATAAATATTACAAAAATTAATATTCCTTACGGTTTTATAGTCATTTCACTAAAGCTGTATGTTACGAAGAAGTCTTCAACAAAGTGCTCCATAAATATTCTACGTAACAAAGTCTATCACCAAGTAAGCTGCAACGAGATTATATTATGTCTTTGCAAACACGTACACTTGTATTACTTTTAATTTATTCTTGAATACCAAAGAGAATGCAAATAAAATACGAAATGCACGAAGTTGCACAACACAGCAATTCAGTTCGTGTGGCGAGAGATTTAATTAACTGACAGCTTAAAAAAAGACAGAGAGAGAGATAGACAGATTGGTTACAAAGATCCTCGTACAAATTAAACGTCCCAGAGTTGTGGCGACATTTTGATTAATGCGATCCAGACACGGCGCAGACTGAAATAATGAATGCGCTACTACCTATACCAAAACCATCTGCCTGTCAAACATATGCTGCTGACGTTTCAAAAAATAATGGAAATTTTTCGAACGTAACGCGAAATTACCTGCAGACAAAGAATTTTTCTCATAACATTTCAATAAAAGTGGTTAAGGGTGGAATGAACACACGTCTCAGACAGAAGTACGTGAAACGCAGACACAACGTGACCAAAACTTTTGAAAACGGACAAGGACGTGTAGGACTATTAGGAGGATAAAATTAAAATCCTAATGTGGATTAGAAAGGGTAGCTTGCTGAATGAGTCATAAATGGATCAGAAGACAGAACATTTGAATATTAAAGGTCTTAACAGCAGCAAATTCTTTGTCGCATTCTGTGAGTCTCACTGAATCATTTTGAAGGGATGAATTTGGCATTCCCTTATGTTCAAGAAAAACATAATTTATTTCTTTAATGTTACAGTTAATAAATCAATATATATTGAAGTTAATAACGTCAATACATTTTTTGGATGATGGTGAAATATGCATTTCCATGGAAAGGTGCAAAAGTGATCGTTCTTGAGCACTCTAAAGGCGTGGAACTTGTATCTTCCAAATGCAAAGCACAGTTGGGGCGCGACGCACAACATAATAACTAAAATGGATAAATAAAAAGAATTCATCCTGCTGTGTACTTCCTAAGATCATAATAAACATATGATAAAATAAAATAATGTTTTCTGTTGTTTTGTATGGATGTAATATATGGTGTCTCACTTTCAGGAAAGGCTAATGACAAGTGAATAGAAAAGAATCTAAGATACATGAATTAAGTGGGAAATTTAGGATGTTACATAACAAGTAATTTCACTATACAGTCAACCACTGGCTGTTACAACATTAGGAGCGTACGATGAACTGGGTATGCAGGTAAGTCCGGGTATAAAAGATTGCATACGGAATTTTGGTGGGCAAGTCTTTTTCAATGCGTCCCCTTGGCATACACAGATGTAAATGGGTGTCAACTTTAAGATGGATCTTCGAATGTGAGAATGCGAGGTGGATAGAACTGAGCGTGATTCAAAACAGTGGGCTTGGTGTGGAGTATTTCACATTGCCAGTCAACAACGCAGAGTGGGCGGCGTCATCCGTCTCAATGCAGCCTGGCGATAACGTTCTGCCTGCATTACCGCAACACACCATCGGAACTAAAAACATTATAATGTTGGCGACTAATTTAATACGTGGTTTGTTACTTGCGTATGTGTGTCTGTAAGTTAAGTACAACGGGATGTGCCAATTAACAATTTATATTATCGATGTTAAAGCTCGGGTTCTGCTGCCAGTGTTACGTAGTTGTTGTCGAGGAAAGGAGCTAAAAGGCGCACGTCTGACTTTGAAATGTTGGGGTTTTGTCATATCGTTCTACCTAGAAAAAATAACAACAATCTTCCTCTATGAAATCTACCTGCGAAGTGGGAACTGTTATCTTGTAACTCTTCAAATCTAGATTAATTTGGAGAGGGGGGTAGCTAGAATGGAGCAGCGGTGCGGCCACCCTGGGCGCAGGGTCAAAGGGGAGAGAAAACGAATATTTTAAATAAAAAAATTTAATTTTATGGCTTCAACAAATTTTTCATTACTGAGTCAAATAGAATGAAATACAATAAACTATTGCGACCTTTCATAAAGTTCGTAATTTGTTTTCGAGGTGGCCAATTTGATTACTTTTCCTGGATCTCAGCAAATTCCTAACTATGCTACTGGATTTGTAAATCATATAAGCACAAGTTAGGATCTTAAAACTTGGATTCCGAATTCGCCATCCATGGAGACTGCCCTGTTTATACTGACTTCTGAATTAATTCAGTCACATTAATATTTTGGCCGTCACTGTTGTCACACCACGTATTCTGGGGGGGGGGGATATCCACCTAAGGAACTGCACGTAGTCATAATCCGAAGATCACAATGCAGCTGCTCACTACATGCAAATCTCTTACCTTATGCACAGCAGGTTCTCTTAACTTGGCAATAAACTGGCCTAATTTTAAAATGAGTAATAGCACGGCAAATTCTTATTTCCCTACATGAGTGATTTATTTATCTACACACTTAATTATGTTTGCAACCACAAATCCAGAAAGCATCACTCAAGACAGCTGCCGTTCTAACGAAGTTGTAGTTATTTTGTTACAGCGCGTAAACTGGTACAGCGGCAATAATCTACTTTGTATTTACTAGGTAGCTGGCTCGAAGTTGAGCTGGAATACTGACTACTACAATTACGTGAGTTCTTTGTTTTCCCCAGTTGTCCGATAAATGCGACGTTTCTCATTCATTCACCATTCAATTTACTTTCCAGTTTCATTCCAGTAATACAACCTTTGCTGTTGAAACAGGGTCTTTATATTTTAAACATACAGAAAGATACCATCACGAAAATTCTCTAAAATTAATAACAAACTTACACAATTGTCACCGGATTTTAGAACCACATTTACTACATTTCACATTGAAAAGGTGGGCAAAGCAGATGAAAGAGAATTTGTGAAGCACAGAATTTACTTTCTTTTGGCAAAATCAGCGGGGATATAACGTCAGTATAATTTGTAGGATGACAGACAAATGCAGAATACTGCCTCGAAAATGTATGAAAAGAATTCATTAGCATTTTACCAGGATATTAAACATAGATGGGGCAGGTAAGATGATGTTGAATGTTGTACGAGAAAGGAAATAAGTGGTATAGATTATTTCAAAGCAGGAGTCTAGAAATTAAGAGGAATTAAAATAGGCATTGATAAAGGATGCTGTCTTTTACGTTTAATAAATGAAGATGTTTATACATATTCTGTTGGTTTGTTTGGCAACTAGAATACGGAGCATGCACTTTCTGCGGACGTAAAATGGTTCGATCCGGACGAGGAATCACCAAAGAGAAAAACAAAGGACACTACAAATAAGCACAAGTAAGGTGTTTAGGGAGGTATTTAATTAAATCAAAGGTATAAATTGTAAAACGAGGTAAAGTAAACATGTGAATAACATGGAGAGAAATCCACACACTCACAACCAGGCGTCAAAATGGTGAACAGTTCCATAAATTGCGCTTTCAGATTTTAACTATTTATTATTATTATTATTATTATTATTATTATTATTACGCTTCGAAGTTATTTTATAGTAACTGCTTAAGTCATGGTCTGAAAAGTGGCCATTACAAGCCATCCTATTATAAGGCATTCGGCAGGGCTTCACTTTTTGCTTCGAGTTCGCCAAGTCGCGGGTTTGAAAATCAGTCCGAAATGTTATTATAATGTTCTTCTGCATTTTACAAAGCCTGTAAACGAATAATTGGCCAATAATTGAATAAATATCTTCTAAATATAAAAGCCTTTTTGGGAACTGACGGTGTTTGCCTTTAGACATTACAGAATCCGTTGAAAAAGTTTCTGTATCAGATACCTTGCATGTAACATTTAAACCACACTGCATTCAGCAGCCCTGTTGTGCACTTCGAAAAGCTATTTCACTCACTTCATATAAGTATGCAATTTTTTTTCATTATGGAGGTAAATCGCACATTAACACTGGTGTGATTTTGGCCTCCATTACAGAATTGAAGCTTCGGACATCACCTACAAAAATATTGTGGTTATGCGCCATTCCCTGCCACAGTCACATAAAAAGACACTACCTTAGACCACCTGCCAGCATCTGCTACACGAAAGCAATAAACATAGATGAAGCCAGTAATTAGTAAGAATAAATTCAGCATGTCAGAGTACAATAAGAGGTGTGCAATTGATTGTGATTGATTTTAGTAATATCAAATAAATCAATTGTCAAGAGTGGCCTATTCAGGTCTTCTGTCGCCCGGGGCGAGTAATTACAACAACTGCCTCTAACAAAAATCACAATTACTTATTAAATTGCCTTATATTTTGCTCTGTAACTTAAAATATGCTGCAGTCCACTGGTGACCTCTCAGCTTTATTTTATTTTTCTTTCAGTGACTCGACAGCCCTAGCGGGACTTGGCATCCTCATTCTCGAGGCTTCGCGAGCCCACTGAATTAGACAAACCACACTCAGTAGGCCTCCTCTGAACGAGTGACCAACCCGTCGCAGAGACCTCTACCTGACAACACACAACACTCAAAACCTACATTTTATTATATATATACATGATTTTATTATCTTACATATTTATATATAGATGCTGAATTTCTACAACTACAACGTTATACTTAGAATATACTACTCAAACAATAATGTTTACCTCTTGAGATCTCAGAAGGAGTAACTTTTAAACACTACAGTGGTTGTAACCAGGCCTGATGATGGTCAGTAACTGACCGAAACATGTAGCCTTACCTATTAATGTTTTTATAATACAAGGTTGAACAGTTGTGAGGCCTGCAATTTTATTCATTGGAAAAAAAGAAAAAAAAGGTAAAGCAGTCCCATTACAGGCCTGGACAGGCCCACAGGGTTCCAGGAGGTCGAGGCTCCCAGATTTCTAGACAGTCGGCACATGAAGGTGGTAAGGTTGTCTGCCCTACGCACCGGCCGCGTTTACCCCCCAGGAAATATTCCTGGTACTCATTTGTGTTAGAGGCTGGAGTCGACCCCAGGGCCATAGTGCGACCGACAGGATTATGCCAATGAAAAATTCCACTGACACCATCGGGAATCGAACCCGCGACCTGCCGGTTTGTAGCGCAGTGCCTCAACCGACTGCGCCACCGCGGCCCCCTATTTTATTCATTGGTTCTATTGAATATCTCACATCGGTATGCATAACATAAAAATACTCACAAGAGGCAGACATCCATGCCCCCGACGGGATTCGAAGCCACAATACCAGCAAGTGCGCGGCCGCAGACCCACGCCTTATACAGCGCGGCCACTGGCCACGGCTGCATGCCTGTTACTTTGGTGATCGTGTAATTAAACTCACAATAATATTTGGCGAGGGGTACAACACATGAAGATCATCACTCTGCAGTTGCCTCCATCTCTCCCTCTCTTCTTCATTTCTCGTTCCAGATATTATCCTCAACACACCATTCTCTGCCCTTGTTATTTCCTCTGGGTGTGACAGTAATTCCCACACTCATGCATAAATTCGATATTCTGTTACTTTGTAATTCTGTGAAGTAGCCTCAGCGAGGCATTCAAAACAACATGTTACGTTGGGTGCATGTGTACATGCACATTCCATGTTTGTAGGCTCGTAACCAAATCATCATGAAATTACAACACGCTGCCTTGTAACACACGTGCAAGAAACACTGCAACTGATTGAGGTACCCCTTCAATATTCCATTGGTTACATAAAAGGGGGAGTATGAACACTTCAGTTTCCCATATAACGAACGTCACGGTCAGAACAAGTGCTGGTTCGAAGGGTGGAGGAGTGGCACCGTGTCAGTTAGGTGACGGCGCCAGGGAATCAATATCACCCTACCAACCCCACGTGCTGGGCTCTGACAAAGTGACTTCATTCCAAAGCAAATGCTACAACTCGCGGTTTCTGGTCATATAAAAAATACAAAGAAAAAAATACGAGTCTAAAACTTCTTTGTTTATTGGTTTAATTACAAGACCACCTTTATGAAAGACAGAGTGTACGTTATTTGTGTTTTTAGCATTACTCCAGCTGAGCGCATTATCAACACAAAAGCCAAGCACCACTAACCTCAGCACTAATCAAACGCGAGTCCTCATCTCTGAACAGGAACAAGTATATAGAATTTAATGTGTTCCATGTCCGTGCACTATATTATACAAAAACACTAATCACCAACAAATGCACAGAGTGCAAGCCGGGATCGCAGAGAGTTCACGCCTCCTAAAACAACGCAGTACACAGTCAACAGCACATTCTCACTCAACTATAAAGTGCAACCTTGGTGTAACGATAACAAAAAAGTTCTCCCTGAAGATGCCCCAGCAGGGTCGAAACATGCAGGAGTGTGTTACGGTTGATCACAAACTCTCTTTGTGCATTTGTTGGTGATTAGTGTTTTTGTAATCATATAGAAGTTATGCAGCGTTCCTGGCGGCTATATGCCAGGAAGCCTTCTTGGAAGACCGGAAGTCACCGTCTCAGACCCTGGAGATATTCGTCCCGAAGGCCGCATGTTTTGTTTATTCGTACCCACAGCAAAAAAATGCAAGTAATTTTGTACCAGTGCTCCGTTAGTCATTCCGCTTGACATCAAATCCGACTTTCGGGGCTCATAAGTACTAAGTCAAACATATCTTAGTAACTACCTTCCGAAGGTGCCTCAGCTGATGATCCGCCACGCCGTAGTGACAAAACATCTACGTTAGTTTCAGCAGGACAAGGTCGATATGCACTTTAAGAGTGAGCAGACCAGTAACGTGAGTACGAAAGACGCGAAGACTTATTAATCTCAGTGAAAATCCTGTCTCTCTCTCTCTCTTTAAGAATAACTAATTTCATATAGCGAAGTTATTGAGGAAATTACAGCCATATAACTACTCCAAAAAATTAGAACTCCAAACGAGGAAAGTGAAAATAAATTGATCTGTTCACAAGCCCCTCCAATGGACTCTACATCGTATAGACTATTTTTGTCCACATACAATCTGTGACAAGCGTTTTAATATTAGCCTAATATCTACTTAAAGGTGTTAGAAACGGCGTCCTCCCAAAATATCTTCATGCACTGATCAGTTTCCTATGATCGCTACATCGCTCACTCCCTGTGCTGCTCGACATAATGGTCGCTACAGCCACACTGCCTTCTGAGGCGCCACAGCTGCGATGCGGTTAGAATAGTAAGAACACAGAAAACGTACTGGAATTTTTTTTAGACTTTCGCATGAAAACTTGCCCGTCTTAGAGGACAAGCAAGAAAAATCTGATCACTCAAAAGAAAAAAATGAGATGAACACTTCTCTTGTCAAGTGAATGTCACCAACAGAAATGTGGTAAGTTCTGGAAGACCTTCAGCTGGTCTAATCAGAATAACCTCGAAATACAGAATATCTGATGAATCTTAACTTCTTTACTCTAAGGCGACATAATCACACAGCCACAGCCGCAGCCGAATCTGATGATGGAGCAAGCAACGATGTGCGGACTAGTGAGGCCGAGGACACAGAGACAGGGGGCAGATGAATACAGCACTTTGGCGAAATTATGATTGGCGGATGAAAATCTAAGTACACAGAGAAAAAAAGGGTCCAGTTGCCAAATTACCTATTACATGTCTCAAACAAATTGTCTAGAGTATCAGCAATTAATCATTTACTTCCGTCATAGTCAGTTTAGTAAGAAATGTCACTTCCCGAATAGGCTGAGGGTCACCACTATCTTCTATCGTCAGATATCAAATAATTATTTTTGCATATAAAGGCACATTACTTTTTCTTTAATTATGTGTTCATAAACATAACATCAAAATAACGAGTCATAAGACAGAGATGGACTTTCATAAAATAATGGCAGGTCTGACGCTTCATATGGAAGTAAACCTTAAGCTTAAAGGACAAAATATTTGCAAAACTAATGCAAATAAAATGAAATTTTTAATAAATAATACGATATGTGCCAGATTAAACAAAATTAAAAATTAAGTAAACAGGTAAAGCAGTCCCACTACAGGCCTGGAGAGGCCCACAGGGTTCCAGGAGGTCGAGGCTCCCAGATTTCTAGATAATCGGCGCTTGAAGGTGGTAAGGTTGTCAGCCCTACGCACCGGCCGCGTTTATCCCCCAGGAAATATTCCTGGTACTCATTTCTGTTAGAGGCTGAGTCGACCCCAGGGCCATAGTGCGACCGACAGGATTATGTCAATGAAAAATCCACTGACACCATCGGGAATCGAACCCGCGACCTGCCGGTTTGTAGCGCAGTGCCTCAACCAACTGCGCCACCGCGGCCCCAAATTAAGTAAACAGAAGGAGCTAAATGCGTGTTCAGTCAAACGAAGAATGTGTGATTAGAGACAGAATTACCTCGCTTTAACACAATATCTAACGGATCCCAAAAATAACAAAATATATATATATAGACATGAGCAGTATGTTACAGAAGTGACAAATAAAACCGCAATTGAAAAGAGCCTAATCACTGTAGGGAATAAAACTGCAAGTGAACACGGGCCTCTGTGAAGAGAAGCCGGCATCTAAACGCCTGCCTAGAATATGGCAGTTGGTTTGTAATCAAACAATTAGGAGACGGTCGAGTTTCCAGACAACACACAGTAACACGGTTTTGCCGCTCCACTTCTCGTCGTGACAGCCATGTATCCAGTAAACACGGTTTCAGCCCTCAGTTTGTGTATTAGCATCCCTGTTGTCATCATTAATAATTAATTTCCGGATGGACACGATTTAACACAATAATATGTACATGTTCCTAAGTTTATTCAAGCATTAAATATTTCATTGAACTGCTAGTACTCATAAGCCATGTTATCTATTATCTGTCCTATGTGCCACCAGATGTCGTTAACAACCCACGAAAACGTTGATAATTGAAATTACTAAACGGAAAATTGACGTTTCATTTCAGAAACTAAACGTTTTGTTAATTTAAAAGGGCAATGAACATAATGTAAACCAGACTTCCAGTGGTTGCTAATTGCCCCCCAGTTGTTGCGGCTCAATATGAAAGTTGGGTCGTCAATTAGCTAATTAAGGTTCACCACATTCACAGCTTCATGACCTGCTGAACACTAAGCATGTGTATGGCAACTAAAACAGTTCAAAATTAACCGCTCCTTATGGTGATATGAGGCCACCAACTGGAAACAAGAGAACCCTGAAGATTATGTGGTGTAAATGCAGTACAAAACAGTTGAACGTACATAATAAACACACATTACTGGTTTCTGAAAAGCCCTTTGAGTAGACACCGGACACTGAAACAAACAAGACCAACACCTTTTCCTTAAGATTCCTTTCCTCTGAGGTTTCAACAGTTTATTACATTTCACTGTAATGATTAATTTACTAATTACCGCATTAAATGTTAATCCTTGATTTCAGGCTTCCGCCGCGATGTTGATAAGATCTGCGCTCTCCTGGGATAATACGCGGTGTCATGTGGTAATTGTTTACCGACATTTCGCGACTGACACGCTGCCCCAAAACTTCGCTAAACAAGTACCACACGACGCCGCGTAATGTCGCAGAAGAGCACAGATCTCACAAATATTACTCCCACTACACAACTCGAGTTTTTCAGCACCCGGTTATGCGGACAAATTTCTGCCCTCAAAAGGCGTAGCAACGCTAAAAAGTTATACTATTTATTCCACCGAATAAATGCTAATTATTCAGTACACACGCATTTTATAAGGAAGGTCGCATGGTTGATGGCTGATGGCTGATGGATGATGGACGATGGATGAATGGACAGGTGAAAATTATATGGAAGAACCGATTGTTGAATAGACTGAGGAATTTAAAATGTTTAATATTTGAGGAAATTACTTCTATCGTACACAATGTAAGGAATTCATATAAATTGATACCGAATGAATTATAGGCTTGCCCAGTTTTCACCAGGTCTAATTTTGAGTTAAGTTTTATAACATCCTGACACTGGCTGAAAAAAGAAAAGTAGGCGTGTAATACACTGACTAATATAAAAACATTGCGCTTTGTTTGAAAATACCTGATGGAAAACGTTTACCATCAATTAAATTAAACATCATAAATTATCTTCTATTTAGCGAAAGTTTAAAATATATGTGGTTGCTTTAACCCGCTGGCTGTGATTTGATGGAAATTATATCAAGTTCTGACACCTGTCCAATGCAGTAGAACTCACAGTCCGGAGAACAGCCTGTCGCTGCTGTAAAATATTTCGGCTGTCCGACAACAAGACCTGGCGTCGCAGTAACTTCCTAGACATGTCTTTGGGGGGTACGCAGTTCAAATCTCAGCCAAGGCACCTGTCTTTCTGGCCGAAGGTCTTTATGGTTTTCCTCAGTAACTCCAGGAAAATACCTAGCTTAAATCACCACAGCTTCCTTCCAAATTCCGATTCATCATTCATCCCTTGTCCTAGAACTTATGCTATCTACCTGTGGTAATAAAAGCACAATGCCTAGCGGCCAGTGTAGCGTACAACACTCACTCTAGCCACAGCGTACGTGTATATGAAACTATCAAAATATACATTTTGACAGTTACCGTTCGAACATATCTAAGCGTAGAACACGCTGCTTGTTTCACATTCCACTTGACCATTACGTAAGCCCCATGCCCTATTTATAAATCATTCATATTGCCATTTACCTGGGTAGTAGACAACAATCTTTGTGGCTGTGTAGTCCGCTTCTGGTATACGCAGCTCGCAGGAAAACACTGTAGGAGCCTCCATATCACTATCCTGCATCACTCGTCTGGCCACGATATCGTAAGAGCCCTGGCGGGACACCGTCTCTACGTACACTCCGTCCAATTCCGTCCTGTGTAACACAAATCCGTTATTTGTTGAAGGCCGACCGAGCAACCATTAGCAAGCATTAGGGCTATTTAATGTTGTACATCTCCCGTGCAGTTGATTATTGGACAAATTTATTAATAAACTCAACTACTGCTACAAACATAATTGTGCAGTAGTTGGTTTTATTAATAAATTTGTACATTTAGGGCTATGTTGAGTATGAATGGAATGGTATACCGCAGCATGGACCAATTAAAGAAAAAAGACAACTTGTTGAAGAGATTACAGTATGTCTCACCGGGCTCGGACTATAGCCTACTACAGCAAACACCTGTCGAACAATATTCGACAGATTTAATGTGTTCCATATCCGTGCACTATATTATACAAAAACACTAATCGCCCACAAATGCACAAAGAGAGTTTTATCATCAATCGTAACACACTCCTACATGTTTCGACCCTGCTGCGTCATCTTCAGGGAGAACTTTTTGTTATCGTTACACTAAGGTTGCACTTTATAGTTGAGTGAGAATGTGTTGTTGACTGTGTACTGCGTTGTTTTTGGAGGCGTGAACTCTCTGCAGTCCCGGCCTGCAGGATGTGTTGTTGACTGTGTACTGCGTTGTTTTTGGAGGCGTGAACTCTCTGCAGTCCCAGCCTGCAGGATATGTTGTTGACTGTGTACTGCGTTGTTTTTGGAGGCGTGAACTCTCTGCAGTCCCGGCCTGCAGGCCAGGACCGCAGAGAGTTTACGCCTCCAGTACACAGTACTGTTGGGGATGGTTCTGTCGGTTTGCACTTATTGATTCCATAATATGGTTACCTTGGCCACTTGACTTTCTTTACTACTACTACTACTACTACTACTACTACTACTACTACTACTACTACTTTTGTTAGAGCTGGCGGTAGTGGTGGTGGTGGTGCAACTTTATTAGCCTACCTCTGGATACGAACACGTTTGCAAATAAACTCCCACCCAAGGAGTGTCTGCGCCTGCTGGTCAGGCACTTGGCGCAGTCCAAACTCATCAGAAGCAAAACCAACGACATTTCGTCCAGAAGTTAACCTACCATACAGAACACCGCGGAATGATAGCCGTCAACCGTGCGGATGGCAACTACCCGCCTGATGTACCGCGAGGCTTTACAGCGCTTCCACCTCAAAGAACCGAACAAGCCTTAAGAACTTAGTGTTTGCTACTGAAATGTTCAGACCTGTAGGTGCTTGTTGGTGTAATACATAAATTAAAAATGAAGAAGGATATTTCTAAATGTAAAGTCTATTCCATAATCCAATTTAGCGTTACCGTAGCACCCCACTTGATCCGCACGGATTATGCGCTTTCAACAGTCATCAACGCCATTCCAAACGTTATCGTCAGGTTTTGATTCTTCTAGCACCAAAGTACTTAAAGACAGCTCATCTTATTCATCATTCACCTTCCGAATGACATTCTACTAGGCCTAGAGTATTATTTGAATTACGCGTAATCATCAACTGCATGTACAACTGCGTTTTCTTTACCTTAAAAAAAAGGGAACATGCATGTACAATTAGGTAGTCTGTACGTGACACATTATTCCTCAAAATGACTCACGATCTCTGGCACAGTAATTTTCTTTCATCCTGTTCATTTTAATGCTGTCACCTTCAAAATTTTGTATATTTGACTTCGCCATTTTAGCCGTGGTGTAAATGAAGCCTTAATACTGTGATCAACACGATGACGAGAACAACAAAACACAGTTTTGTTGTCATTTCTTGAATCCCTTAGACATGAACATGGGAGCAATCCAGGGTGGCTACTGGCCTCCTTACTGGGCATAACACCCTGAGGACACATCTTCACATAATGGGGCCGTTGGATAGTCCCTTGTGTAGGAAATGTGGGGTTGGACAGGAAACCTTAGCCCATGTACTATGTGAGTGTGAAGCCTTGGCAACACTCAGACATATCTATCTGGGGTCCTCTTTCCTGGACCCTGAGGACGTTAGAGGTCTGAGTCTAAGGGCCATCTGGAACTTCTTTAGAAGGACAGGGCTCTCGTGACTTGGACCCAGTGAGGGGGCACGAAGGACCTGCCAAGGCCTACGTGCAGCGGGACCGTAAGGGCTCGACCCACACTTACTCATTACTCACTAGACATTAATATCCAGAGTGGTATTATAGACCCTACGTCCTTGGACGCTGGATATGTCTGATGAGTTCTATTGCCGGTCTGGACAAGAGAAAAGTCTCTTTGATTCGAACTCTGGCTCATCCAGCTAGTAAGCCTACTCGCTGTACCGACTACTCTGTCCCGGCTCCTATTCAGGGTGTCCTCGTGTATATTCGTACATATTAAATGCAAACAACCATGGAAAGTAATTATAACTGTGGCCTTAAATACCATTCACACGCACAGACATTTTATTTTCACTATAAACAGACGTGCTACTGGCAATTATAGTTGTAGTGTTATTTACAACGTCTTAAAATGTCAGACAGACGGCAACCCCACCGGTTATCGGAACAGTTCCACTCTTTTCCCCGTACGTGGCACTGAAATATACTGAGGACTACTTGTGTCAGCGTCAGCCGTTACAATGGTAAATCTTTATCATAATCAATATTTTGAAATCCTCTGTTACAGCTTCCTTCAGACATTTCAATTTCCCACTTTCAAGATTTACGCCATCATGCACTCTAATCGCTAAGGGTCATCTGACATACTGAGAGCTGTGCAGATGTTACCATATCGCTAGACCTGTCGTCAATTGGACATGTGTAACAGATGATTGGACAGCGTCTCCAGTGGCATTCCTGTCCAGTGAGTGCTTTGTGATAGCAGGTCCATATGGCCTGGATACAGAGCCAACAGGACGTGGTAATTCACTCCAGTGTTCCAAATCCTGCAGGACGGCATTTATGCACATCCAGCGTAACTTGTCACCTGCACATTGTGCTGAATTAGACGGTGATTATGAGAGTTCCTTAATGCAGTTCAACCTTATATTTTGCAGAATTTGGTTTGTATAATCAAATCAGATAGGCCTATATTAGTTGACGTTTCAGATACATTTCTTTGGATCTGACTGAAAACACCAGGTTCCTGCCAGTGCACATCCGCCACATTTATTACTAATGAATAAGTTCATCATACACTAGATGCTTATTACGAGGGTAGCTTAATACAAGCTGTGCTGAATTACAGATAGGTCTTATTAACGGCTCCGTGAGCAGAGCAGACGCCAAACGAAGTCCGCATCCGCCGGACATTTCGTGTGCTTTCTCACTTGTACGTCAGCTTACTTTGTTTCCTAGTGGAATCTCTCAAGTGTTTACCTCTAGCAACTAAACAGGCCTTGCTTATTGTGAAAATATTTCTCGACCCTCTTTGAAGCTCCTGTATTAAAATAATAATAATTTCTCCAAAAAGTGCAATAAAATTCTTCAAGTTAAAAAGGACTGCCCTACATTTACCTTCTTCAATGAATCCCCAAATAATGGTATAGGTATTAATTTAATGCAAGTGTACAAATTTGTCTCTTTGAAAGATTGTCAGATAGTTTTAAACGTTCTCACCCTACTCTAAGGTCAAGGAAAGGAAACTTCACGAACTGCACGGAAATTTCCGTTAACATCAACACCTGTCATTTTGACCGTGTGTCTGCTGAATGTAAACCATGCCTCATCGGAAAACATTACAAGTTTTAGAATTTTGTCGAGTACTGAAAGCTGTAGTTCGAAAAGTTTTCATTCTTCTGCGCACTTTTCTTCTAGGTCGCACTTTTGATAAAGGACATTTTCGTCTACAAACGTCCAAATAAATGTTTCCCTGTTATGCACTTTGTAGAAGTACTGAAAATGAACAGTCTTCTTCAGCTGCATGAACTGCATAAGCACACGGAGACCATCTGAAGTATATTTGTGGCAGGATATAAATGTCTTCAGCCGCTCTTTTGTCAGTGGCAAAACATAGCCATTGTCGCCAAATAAGCCCATACACGGCGGCTGCCTATTTTCCTACGGTCGGAGCCTGACAAATCCATCTATTTATGTTACTATTACCAAATCATTATTACTATAAATTATTATAATTAACACCCATTAAATTGAATTTTTTACATTATTATTAGTTTTACAATCACCTTTACAGCCTCCCAATTCGAAAACCCCGTATTAGTTACATACGAAATCGTGCACGCACACCCGCGAAGGTTTTAATTGGATCCGGACACCGTAAAAGATTCAAATTTTATACCATCAAATATTTGGTTTTCATATGCAATGTCCTTTTAACACACTTGTAGATGACATCACAGAAAATAAAGTGACCCCAATCCAAACTGCGTATACTTACGTACAGTATTGACCGCGGTTTCAGCCCGCCCGCCCCCCCCCATTAGGACAGAGTGAACTATGAATAATCCCTAGTGAACTGCTTAAGTACGACGAATCGTGCAGCCACAAGTGAAGCCGCTTTACCAAGTAACGTCATGACATATCTTTGTAAATCTCACCTGTCCGGATCCTTGTAGAGGGCCATCTTGGGCTCCGGGTAGACACCACGTGCGCTGCACGTCAGGTTCACAGCATCAGCGTCCGGCTTCGAGGAAGTAAACTCCAAACTCTTCTCAGGAGCTGCAAACATGCGTCACAGCAGAGCGTCAATATCATTTACTTACACATACTCAGTTCTCTTGTGGTAAGGAAGGGTATCTGCAGTAGCTGTAACGATGTGATCAACGACGCAGACAACATGCTGTTCAAAGTACTTAAAACAAGGATCGATTTAATTTGATCGCTTAACGAAAAGGTATTTGTTTGGGTGCCATGTAAATACTTTATATTTTCCACATTTTCCGTATGTTATATATATATATATATATATATATATATATATATAAAAGAGTCCAACAAAATGCGGTCACTTAGAAAACGTACGTCGTAAATCAAACTAAACGGCATTTCATTCACACAATCGGATCGAAGGAAACGAAGTAGATATTTGATTGCAAAAATGTTACACTGTACTCTAATTTTGTATGTAGATCTTGAATACACTTTTACTAATTTTAATTTTCCAGGTTTTCACTAATAGCGTACATGTTTAGCGTGCTACTATGTTTAGCAGACACACGGAATGCATTACTAATGACGATATATAAAAATATATTTAACTG
Organism: Coptotermes formosanus; assembly: GCA_013340265.1. Classification (NCBI taxonomy): domain Eukaryota; kingdom Metazoa; phylum Arthropoda; class Insecta; order Blattodea; family Rhinotermitidae; genus Coptotermes; species Coptotermes formosanus. The sequence continues at coordinate 551,761 of BLKM01012987.1, read as the reverse complement.
TTATTTCCGTGATGGTGGCCTAGAAAGGGGTAAAACATGTAGGAGATTATAATATTATGCAATGGTGATATAGTGAAACTAGGCATAAGTGCTATTTTTGGGCTCATTGATATATCATGCAAATACTATTTCTTCGTTGGTCTTAATTTACCATTAGTCGCCTCCAAAGGCGTTCCGCAAGAAATTCTGTATGAGCTTCTTATTACTTTGCGCCAAGTGAAATGTCCAGTTTGTTTCAGTCCCCTTTGACACATGCAACAGATCTATGCGAAGAGCGCAAATGAAGTCTTCATCGCAATGTAGACACCCTCCACTCTCATTGGTAAATTGCTCCCATGCACATATAACAATGTCACTGTACATAAAACCTCACAACCTTACAAGAAAGAGTAAAGTAGATAAATAACTAAATGAAAAGATAAATTAAGAAGAAGGCAGAATAGTGAGACAGACAAAAACTTCTGGCCTGAATAAAGGTACACGCACAAATTGGGAGACAGACAGAAACAGCATGGAAGGCAGCAGAAGGAACAGACAGAAAAATCATAGCAGCTGAGCTTTAAATTGACCCTCTGAAAGTGCGTATTGCAAACTGAGAACTGCTGCAGTGAATAGAGGTGAGGGGACAGCTTCCTAACCCAGACGATTTACTGTCTAACAAGTAGACGCCGTTGTCCATGAAATGGTTGTGTATGCTTGACGGCTACCCCGATCTTGGTGTGGTATGGAGGGAATACTTTCAGCCTTGCCTTGCATCGAACCCAGTCGTTCGACCCGTATTCATAAACTTCACTAAGTAATTACTAAGTAATTTAGCGAGGTTCGATATAACAAACTTTGGTATCTTTGTTGATTCTGTAACATTTCACTAACTTTGTATTTCCACGCCCCAGTATATTATGTGGGCACCGCCAAATACACCTTAAACACTTATGTTCTAAACCCTGCTTAATTCACTTTATTTTGTGTGTTTCAACACGAACCCCTTAATATCTGTATTTCCAGCCTGAACTTCCCCATATTTTAACATGCTTCGTACAGGCAACCTCAACGTATATTTTACGTGCTAAAATGTTAACATTACTGTAGCTAAGGTTTCTGCGAATAAAAACAATAGAATCGTCACTACACACTTATGTTAAAAATAAAAATGTGTTAGGATTCCCAAAATATGCCTGTATGGGACAGACGAAACATTCAGAGCAGACTGGATAAACCAGCACTAAATATTGGTACATGCGCATTCTTTAAATAAACCAACTGTAGACAGCACTGGCATTCCTCGCTCTATCTAACGTAAGCAAATTCCAGATGTATGTAATGGTCTTCTGCACAGACATGTTACGAAGCTGATACACAAATTTCCACCGCAGCTAAAACTTCAAATTTAACTACTGCAGCTTCAAAGTTGAAGTTTTGCTATGTTGAATCCCCTCGCGAACAGGACCTCACCAACATTAACCTTTTAAAGCCTAGCGGTAACTTCACGTACCGCCAGGTTTAATATTAAAAAATTCTACGTGGTGCTGATATTGCATTTATCTGTTCTGTGTGGATCTCAGAACAAACAACAACTTTTGCCTTACACAACTTTAAGAGATTAGTTCTTAAAACCGACGTGGACAGTATTTACAGCGCGGTACGCTCTGGGTCCTTATAAAAAAGCAGACACGCTTCGTCTTTAAAGGGTTAAAGCCCTCAGCACTAAGAATTCGAAAATAACTACGCACTTACGGAAAGCTGCTCACAGCAGTCTGTAATTGCTTACGGTATCGCGTGTTCTGTCTTTCAGTTTTGATGGCAGAATGGCATAACGGGACCGTCGAATTCGGCCTTGGGCCTCCTAATCTGGCATATCCCTCCGGACAACTGCAATGGGGTACCTTCAATAACTTTTTATTGCCCCGAGAACTCAATTCATTTAAGTGGAAGTGGAAGTTGTTTGATGTTTGATAGAGGGCTCGTGCTGCGTCTCTGCATCGATCACTGCCTGTGGTGCAATACAATCCAACACTTTCCTCGAATTCTCAGCCCAGTACAGACCATCACTACTTTAATTCATAGCCTTGAAACAATAAGGAATAACAAAATAAAATCGTTTAACTACTTGTATGTATTCTGCAATTACGAGCGTTCCATGTCCGTGCACTGTATTATACAAAAACACTAATCACCAACAAATGCACAAAGAGAGTTTTATTATCAATCGTAACACACTCCTACATGTTTCGACCCTGCTGGACCATCTTCAGGGAGAACTTTTTTGTTATCGTTACGCTTAGGTTGCACTTTATAGTTGAGTGAGAATGTGCTGTTGACTGTGTACTGTGTACTGGAGGCGTGAACTCTGTGCGGTGGAGAGTTTTATCATCAATCGTAACACACTCCTAAAGGTTTCGACCCTTTGATGATAAAACTCTCTTTGTGCATTTTTTGGTGATTAGTGTTTTTGTTAATATCAATATATTTAAATCTCGGGAAGGTAACTACTACAGTTTCAATACTATTCATTCCGTACATGATTCAGTGAACTAGCTTATAAAAATCGAACAAATATCAATGTAAGTTCATGTTTAAAATTTAAAACATAATACCTCAAAAATGTTTCGGCTCTTCAAGAGTCACCATAGCTTTGTTTTAGATTACGATCAGTTCTGACATACTGCTTGTAAATTAAAACAAAGATATAAAGAACTCGTAAGGTATATATAAAATATAATAATCCGGAATCTGCGTATGTACAACATATCTTAAAAAATTTACATGATTATGGACCCATTAATAATACTATGTTCCTTCTTCACCACGTGCATGTGGGTACTCATATGCATTCCCTCGAAGAGCTCTACATCCAATTATATAGCTACACCAATAAACTCATATCCAACAAAGTGCTGGACAACGTAATCCATTATTTAAACTCGCATACGACCTTCAACTACAACATGCAAACACGTGACACAACGGAATACACGGCTCCAGTCCACTTTCACTTCTCTTCCAGTACTGCGCCTACCTCCGTCTTATACATGTGCTATCCTGAAATACTGGTACGTATTTATAGCTATCGTTTTGCCTTTCATACTTCGTATATACCACTATATTTCATATTTCATGCTTCTATTTTAACCCTTTAAAGACAAAAGTGTCTTATTTTATATAAGGACTCGGCGCGTACCGCGCAGTAAACACATTCCGTCTCAGTTACAAAAACCAGTCTGTTAATGCTGCCTAAGCCAAAAGTCACTCTTTGTTCTGAGAGCCATATAAAACACGTAAACTCAAGGCGAGAAACACTTAGAATTTTTGAATGTTAAACCTGGTGGCAAGTAAAATAACCGCTAGGGTTTAAAAGGTTAATATCAATGTTACAGAATTCCATAGTACTTGATGATCACATCGACTTCATGCGATATAATTTCCATTCTGCTTTCTCGACTACTGCGTGCTGCTCAAGACAAGTTTCACTGCAGATTACTAGTATAATTTTTAAACTTTTGTTTTATGACTTCATGTTTTATACATATCACACTGATGCACGTTCTCCCTGATGATGACTCAAAGAGTCGAACCATGTTGGAGATATGTTTTAAGCTTTAAATATAAACTTACAATGACATGTTTTGCATTTGGTTGGTTTTTAACAGCTAGTTGAACGTTTTCTTTTCACAGGATAAAAGGAGTTTGTTTAAAATACTGTTAAAAAGGGTTCATTATGGTCTACTAGTTTTTACCTTTCACTAACTGGATTCCTTATCTTACATCCTACAAAATTGTCTACTATCTTGTTTCATCCTGATTTTGGATATTTATACTGCTTACGCTTGCAACAGAATAAAAAATTAAGCAATACACAAAGAGCCTATTTTGTCACATTCGCTCGTCTTTGTTTTCATATTTAAACTCTATGAGTAAAAAATAGGGGCAAAGGACCTTCAATACACAATTCCTCAAAAGGCGTAACTGTAACGTGTTCCCAAATCCTTGCAGAATTTCCAAATACACTATTTCATTAAAATTATTAAATGTATCGCATTTCTCATATACAGGGAAATCACACGTTTAAAGAGGACGATGCACTGTCACACTTCTGTCTTTCGTTGTGAAAGTGCCAGAAGGATAATGAGGATAGGAAGATTGAAATAAACAAAATTATGAAAATTAAATCCAGAAAACTGGCTATGTTAAAAACATTTAAGTTAAAATTTCATCATACACAAATAACCCCTGACGAAACCTTCATGATGCGTTTTAAAATGCTGTGGAACTTAGATTATAAAGAAGTTAGATCCCTCGAGACTTTTATATACAAAAGAGTAAACATGAAGGTAAAGTGAATAGACCGATATTCGGATAATCAGATATATGCTACACACCTGACGTGGTACAAATAAGTTAATTTTGAGAGTACACCGTTATGAACAATATAATGACGTAACTAACTGCAATGCGTGTTATTTATCACGCCTAGTGGTGGGACTGCGCGCACGGCGAAGTGTGGCAGGATTAGTGGAGGCTCTACAGACAGACAGACAGAAATGTGTTGTGCGTCTGTAGCCGTCACTTACCCGACACGCAGTTCCAGACGAACCAATCCAAAACTCAGATCCTTTAGATCGTAGGAACTTAAGCCTAAGGCCCCCAGTTGACTAGGACCACATCAAAAGAACATAACACTTCTAGACTACACAAGCAAATGGCTATATCAGCGCCACGGAAGGCTCTACGGATCGCTCCGTTCCACGTCTCCAACAAGCGTTTACGCGTCCCTCTCCACTGCACTTTGTATACTTCGTTCCAGTCGCCTAGATATTCTATTTACATGAATGTTAGAAGTGACACATTTCAGACTTAAATGTCGCTACTGAGAAGCGATTTTGGCTTACTGGCATATGCCAGAGGGGAAGAGTAAACAGTAAGGGGGACGCCTCGAGTGCCGTTGTACCCACTACCCACCAGTCTTTCTTTCCATGGCCTTGGCATACCCATCTTGATAACTAATCTGCCCTGCCTTTTAAGTGGTCCACTTCAAGTAGTTTCTAACTAAAATCAGTATAGAATTTTTCACTTTAGAGTCTATTATGAATAAACTTAACCATCACTTCGTGATACAAATTAACATACACCTGACAAATAATTCAACACTTTCCCTTGTCGGCTCTATTTTAGACCCCAGTAATGTCTTAAATGCCCCTTTGAATTTGCTATTTCTGCGGTAATCTGAAACTCCCGAGATTGACTCAGTGCAAGAGAGTAACTGCATCCGAGTTTCACCTTCTAACCACTCAATTTGCCATCATTATCTATCATATTTTTGCCAGTCACGCCTCTTTATTACTTGTAACATCTTCCATACGAGGTATCACATGTCACTGATCAATACGGAGTACCCAAACAATCTAAGGAACAGCCAGTGATGACGAAAAAGTCATGTGCTGAAATGGGAAGGCTCTAAGGGCATGACATCCATACTGAGTTTAAAGAACAGCGGTCAATTACTTTCTTACTTTTTTCTTGTTGATAAGAAATAGATGTAGACCTGGCAACAAAATTGCTACTCGGTCTTATGATTCCAAAGAAGGAATCCTGTGGCTTCAAAGAAGCCCATTCTACTTTCAAGGAGCATTACCAGATGTCTAAAAAAATTGTTTCCGGGATTAATTCTGAAACGAAACAGGGCGAAGGACCTAAATCCGTGACAGCTCAAGAAGAAAGGCAGAAAAAATCTGCTTTTTGCAAATCACAAACAGTGATGCATAACGCTTTTCTCATTTGTATCAAAATTTAATCACTTTTCTAGTCACCACGTCCTCAGCGATATGTAACGTCGTGTGTTTATCTTTATGTATGTTCCTCGCTATCTCCTCTTTGTGCCATATTCTCGTGAATTGGAACAAGCGCCTTTCTTTGCGAGTTGTGTTTGTTTTTCTTCTCCTTTGTTGCATGAAAAGCGAGATGTTGATGAAAGACTTTTTCGGAGAAACCGCAAAAGAAGAAGAAAGATTTATGACATACCTACCCACCCACCAATTCAACTCCTCTCCTTCCTCCAAACAGGAGCATAACTCAAAAGATAAGGGGTTTATATAGCGGTATCACTTTCACCTCATAGTGAAGCAACGCTCCTAACCTGTGCGACAACCCGCACAACAGGAACAAAAACCCGTTACACACTTCATGCGTGATTCTTGCAACCTACAGTACAATAACTGGAGCTGTATAAAACGTAGGCCTCCTAGCTGACCCGCGAAACTGGTAAGAAATGGAGCAGCACGTCTGTTTCTTTCTAAAACCATAAGAACCTAATTGTGTAACACAGTTATTAGCAGGTGCGTATGTTCTAACACAACGCAATATTAACTGCAAGATGTTTTACCGTTAAAAGTATTATGTCCAGCGACTTTGGAAGGATGTAGGAATAAAGCAACGAAAGTACATTTAAAGTCACCCTGCTACTTTTAACTGTGGGTAATTTCATTTCATTTCATATTTCAGACTGTAGACTCTAACGCAGTCGGCTTGCAATACTTAAAATACAAGACAAAAATAACTGAAAATTCTGTGACTATTAATGTAGTACAGTACTTCACAGTCACCATTGCTGCTTACAGCCATTTGTTTGTTCAATATTTGGGACAACAGAAATGAAAATTACGTGTAATGTATTTATGAAAGAATTATTAATGAATTAAATACAGCAGTGATTCTCATGGCGGTAAAGATTAGAAATGTAGTATTTCTGGGATTCGACGCCGTAAATTTTGATATACATACTAGTGTCTCGCACGAAATTGCTGCCTCCACTTTCAAGTTAGAAGAAGTGTTATGAATGGGAAATGCATCACACATTGCAGAGAAATTTAGCAGGTTACACAGTGGATTTTACAAGCTTGCACACAGAATCGTTTATTTTGTTTCGTGGAAGAGCGAGGCTATGTCTGTGTGGAAATGAGGCAGCTACTGGAGCCTTTCTATATCCCTCACATGGTAGATTACTACAGCTGGAGCATCGGTGGAATGATGTTGACAGGACAAAGCCACAGTGCTCAAAGAGAAACATCCCAATGCTAATTTATTCACCAAAAATCCCGCATAGTCCGCACTGAAGGTGAACCCGATGCACACAGTAATCAACTATATAATACACGTTTTACTTCTTCTCTAGCCCTTTATACATTCCTGCTAGTGACCTAATGGATAGTCTACTTATATATTACTGCCCTAATACAGAATCTGATTCCAGATTCAACAAGTAGGTACTAGGTTGACTCTAAGCAGAAATGCACGTGAGTATTACCTGATCGGATCTCGATCGCAACGTCAGGTTTCCTATCAATTGAGGACCCTCCAATCTAAGATCTGCGTGCCGAAAACATATGAAAATTTCCAGGAAACCCGTAATTTATTTAATTTCTCTTACAAATTTTAATAAGAAGATAGCCTAAATTTGTAACATACGCAAATGGTCCGCTTATAGCGGGCACGAAATTTATTTACCAATTAGCCCACGTGTGAAGAATAGCGGAGGCCTCTAACTTTCCCAGTACTTTACATTAGTTTCAGTTGCACCGGCCTTACGGAGGCCAGCATCATGTATTTCAGTAAATGAGTAACAACGATTCGCTTCTAGTGCATTCCACATCGCTATACCGTCATACACTTCCCATCTCATACAGTGTTAGATATCCTCTGCAGTTTGATTCCCTGAAAGCCCGCAACGCAGCATTACACCACTGTTACGGTGTGCAATGTCTACTGTCCCAGGTTTATCTAGTACTAACTTACAGAAAACTGTAGCTCGTTGTACTCGCATCGTCAAATGACTTGTTATAATCCTTAGAATCATTCCACATAACTGTATGCGCTTTTGAATCCCTGTGAAAAGCACACTGCACTCCCTCTCTCCACACATGTGTGCATGAAACAACTCGCAAAGCGCTAAACACCTTTACTTTAATTTTCACCCTTTAATTTTGTGCTGCCTACAACAGAACACCACGCACATAAAAAACGTATAATAGGGGATACATTTCAGCTGCAATTACATAATGCCACAAGGCACGATCTACACAATAACTACGAAAAGCAAGTGATCTACTTATCAGAGGCATTTTAACCACATTATATCAACTTTAGTGTTTCAGTGTTGTTAGTGTCAAGTGTAAAAGTTTCATCAACACCAATACAAATAATTCACACAAGCCATATAAAACGAGACCAACGTTGCAAATGAGGTTGAACAGCAATCGAAGCGACGGGTCCACTGCCAGATAACTTCAAACTGATGTGCTCCCTGAAGATGGCGTAATAACACCGAAATATGTTGCAGCAGGAAATAGGTTTGGATGAATAGTGAAAGTGCATTTGATTGGTCTGATATAGCGACGTAAAGACCTTTTCTTTAACCTTTTAAAGCCTAGCGGTAACTTTACATACCACCAGGTTTAACATTTAAAAATTCTACGTGGTGCCCACATTGCATTTATGTGTTTTGTACGGAGCTCAGAACAAACAGCAACTTTTGCCTTATAAAACATTAACAGACTGGTTTTTATAACCGAAGTGGAGAGTGTTTACAGCGCGGTACGTACTGAGTCCTTATATAAAACAGATACGCTTCGTCTTTAAAGGGTTCATCTGATATAAGGGAAATAACCCGATACCTTTTATTCATTCTAATTTTGATTAAAATCGGACAAGTATAACGAAAACTTCGTATGAGGGCCTACAAGCATCTTCATGCCCGTCTGGATTGTCTCGTACCTAAAAATTATAGTAGAGAAAAACCAAACACGTTCGATGTCCAGTTTAGTTTTCCCACAGGTCTTGAGTCTTCAGAGATAACTAAACGCAACGAAGCGAAAGCGCCTCGATTCTCAAGCTCTGCGGAACCTTTCCTGACTTTATTAACCCTTTAAAGACGGAACGTATCTGTTTTATATAAGAACTCTTTGCGTACCGCGCTGTAAACACTCTCCACTTCGGTTATAAAAACCAGTCTCTTAATGTTTTATAAGGCAAAAGTCGCTGTTTGTTCTGAGGTCCGTACAAAACACATAAACGCAATGTGGGCACCACGTAGAATTTTTTAATGTTAAACCTGGTGGTACGTAAAGTTACCGCTAGGCTTTAAAAGGTTAAGTGCTCGATACTGACTGCCGCCCCTAATTTACACCTAAACACCCAGCCCAACACATATGTAAGTATACCTGAGGATGGGGTATTTATACCAAAAGACGACAGTGGATTTGAGTCCTCAAATGCTGAGTAATTAAAAAAAAACTGTATCCCGGACATTGTAAGCCTACATTTCGACATAAATCTTTCCATCTGACACGGCCTCGTTCAGCAGCTTGCGATACAAAAACCTCCGAATCGCTACTGCTTACAGGGACTTCTCAAGTTCTGTATGAGCACGCACGTCAGCAGAATGCAACAAACTATATGATAACCGCCGTCCGAACTTTATTGCCCATATGAGGTCAGCTGTTGAGTGACCTGTGACCTCGTGTCCGGGTCGATACCCGCCCGCTGCGTGCACTGCCTGCAGATGTCACTCGGATCACTTGCAGACAGTTCACCAGAGAAAATGAAACCCAAAAATCGTGATGTTTTACACACTTGCCTTCAGTCTTTCCACTAAAATTTTGTATAAATTTCACATGCAAGTCACTTACTGTGTAGACGTTCTGTCCACTTTTCTCTGCTTCACTTTATCAACATAAGAAGGTCTGCTAATGAACAGTGATTGTGTAAATCCTTTTACAATATTCTTTAGCCGCCTTTTATTCCTGCCCCTTTAATGCCAGCTAATTATTTGGATAATAATTTTAGATTAATAAACTGCAGGGTCCTGACATACCATATTCAAATTTTTCTGTATATTTTCTGTCGGTTCCATACCTCTAAAGAGTCTATTAAATTCTGCGATAAAGTGTAAAACTTAGTAACGTACTAGATTTTATGGCGATAGGAAGTTAATCCCGACCAAATTTCTAGATGGGGGACCACGCTTTGCTGGCTGCCCGCGACTGCTTATTCAAAATATTCTTGGATACCCTCCACATCTGAAGAATGTCTGGTCTCCCAGCAACCTGACGACGCGCAACAGTTAAGTGAACTTGGAAACTAAAAAACGGATTATCTTTCAAATTTTCCCCTAATATTCATACACTGCATAAAGTATTGCATTCTTATATGTGTTGGTTAAATTCTGCCACAAAAGAAAAGGCATACATTAAATGGCAATAAAATTCAGCAGTGCCTAACTCTAGAACAGCGTTTTTGTATTCAATGACGCACATTCCCGTCGCTCTTCCTGACTTCACAGAAGGGCTTTTTCGCGATAAATTTCGGAGTGTTATTTCAAATTAACACTTGTGTGTGTATTGATGCTACCCTAATACCAGGAACCGGAGAGATCCTGTTCAACAGCGACACAATACGCACTCGCTAATACGTGGCTAGCATCTGTGCTAAGGTAAAATGCGCGTGAGATAGTATGGATTAAACACAGAATGGCGAGCAAGTGCAGCTGATATTAACAACGTGCCAACTGAAAAGTGTAAACACTATTCTTAAAGTTCATCCATCCTTAAATAAATTCCGTTATTTCTCAAACTACTCTAAAAAACGTTACTTATTTTACTAAACTATACACAACCTTTTCATGCATTAACTTTTCAAATTATAATTCTTAAGACAAAGGATATTACACAATATTTAAAAGTTTACCTCAAATTTGGAATATATGGATTTTTGAAATTCAATTACTGAAATATATTTATCAGACCCAAATTTGTGATTTTCTATAAGCCTGTCTCTTTATTATATCTTTATTTAATACACGCGTAAAAATTCACTCTACTCTTCCTAATAAAACTGTAGAAACCACACGACTTTCCTGAAATTTAATCCACCGCGGTCTACTCTTTTTTTCGTAATTACGTTCGCACATTTTGAATTAGACAGTTCTTTATTCTGCATATCAGTGACGTCAGCTGGAACCGAATCCGACAGCTTTTAATTTAAAAGTAAACTAGTTTGTAGATTAACAGAAAATGGTTCAATATCAATAACACGCTAATATCCAACATAAGTAATTAACAATAAACCAAAGACTGTCTGTAAAGTTTAGTTAAAGTTTATTAATTTTCAATGTTCGTGTCTTAGGGAGCTCTGTAAGATCGCTAATTCATAATTGCAAAACTAGCTGCATGAGGAAGGATATTACTTTAAGCGTACATAGACGCTGAATGGTAATTTTATTTTCTTTCATTGAACCAAAACCTCATTTCACCTTTGACAAAAGCCTGCCACTGCACCGCATGCTGTCTAGTCCAGAAATATATATCATCTTACAGCAGTTTTCCCTAAGATACTTCCTGATGTTACACATGTAGTAAGGTATCCACATTAGCCTCTTCCAACACGTTTTCCGATACAAAGCCTAGTATACTATTTGTACAAAACATTTTATCTGCAGAAACTACTTCCAATCAGGCATCTTGACAAGAATAAGTGAAAAGCAAAAGTTACGAATACGAAACTCCTCAATGTGTAATTTTCTCTCTTATTTAGTAGCTTCAAGTTTTCTTCACTGAACCTTTTTGAAAAATACGTATCACCGTATTTGGAACCGCTTGAAATAAAAGTTGTAGACTTTCTTAAGACCCGCAGTTTATTCTTCCGTAATTTTTGTGCTACCAGTCGTTTTAGGAAAAACTGATAGAAGTTCGACTTAAGCTTTATGTAGACTAAAGCTTAAGGTACATTGAGCCGATGGGGACAAAAAAGATATTTTTGCAATTTTTATCCCAGACATTCAATCTGACATTTAAATAAAATTTAGTACTTACGGGAATGAAGCATGCAGACAAAAGGGAACAAGCAGCCAGCACTCCGCATAATCACACCTCTTTAAATACTTCATGCAAAGAAGGCAAAGCTTGCCTCTACCCTTTGTTTTTGCTCTTTACAGTATCTCTCCACACGCCGCCACACAATTACAGTACAATACCCCTGCAATTCATACCAGGAAAGGGTGAAATGTTAAATAATAGAAACAGGATTAACAAGGTAATCTGCAGTCGGTCTCAGAACCATTCACCCCAAGAACAGAGAACCGTGTTGTGACTCAATCTAATTATAACAGAAGCTCATTGTCACAATCTCTGGGCTAGCCAGGTCGATCCGTGACCTGCCCTCCGTATTTCACGTGTCGGCGGCACTGTGTTATTGTTCTCTATATACACCCCCACTTAAAGGCGGTACAGTTTCCCCAAAATTAAATTATTGTACATACTTTCTTCACGTGCACTATAAAAGCAAAGGCATGTGGCTACTCTGACCAAAGCAGATCGCTCAGGCAAGTCCCTTAGACGGATTACGACTGTTTTTGATCACATTGTTACACACACACACGCGCGCGCGCGCACACACACACACGCACGCGCACACACACACGCACGCACGCGCGCGCACACACACACACACACACACACACACACACACACACACACACACACTACTACAATTACGCAATTGCGACACTTTTCATGTTCGTCACGCTTCCAGTCTCCGAAGATCATGTCCATTAACATAAAATATTATAATTTCTCTTGTGGAAGACAGATTGAGGTTAGTGTTACAAAAGGAAATTTGGACATTAAGGTGTATAAGGAAGAGGATGCTGGACAAATTTATGTACTGAAGACAGTCATAAGTTACACTGTTCACAAAATGGTTTTAGGATGACCGAATTAGGAAGAAAAGCTGCAGGAAGCAAGTAACATGAGTGAGATATACGATACGCATACAGAATTTCAGTACAGAAGTACCACTTGGGAAAACTACAGGTAGATAATTGGTTAATGTTAAAATGAACCTTAAGGTAAAAGTGAGTGAGGGTGTGCTCTTGATGTTTTTGGTGTGGAATATGGGGTAGATGAGGCTTCAGTGAACAGTGAGACTTCGGGTTCATAAACAGCAGAAAAGCCTCCAGCAAGTGAGAGACTTTTACCTTCTCAAAAAGGACTCAGCTACGTGGAGCTGTTAGAAGGAAGTCGTAGAAAGCAAATATCAAAGAATTTTTTGGGGCAAGTTTGAAGAAGTGCAAATAACCTCCCAGGCTAATCGGCTACACAAAAAATCGTTGATAGAACTGAAACTTTACAATGCAGCCTCAGTTACCTATTTGCTTGAAAAGAAACGGAAATTAGTAAAGTTTCTAGTATCCGAACCTAAGTTGTAACACGGCTAATAACAGACATGCCCATTTTCGACGCTACTGAGCCAATTCCATCCACTTTCCGCCTTCGAAATATTTCCACCTCATAAAATATTAACCTTTCCTGCAGATTAATAATAATAAGAGTTTATTTGGAGTTTTAACACTGTCAATTTTCACGACCGTAACACTGAGCGACGAAAAAAAATTTCAAGGTAGTGGCTACTATTGTTCAAAGGAAGATTTATAAAAAAGTCATGTGCCTGTGATTACGCATGTTTTAATAACCTACCATGAAAGCCCGGTCAGTACTGATTTCTTCACGTGTTATACCACTCAAGTAGCAGACAGGGGGAGACACGATAAATAATCGAGCTGTATTAAAGCATTGGACTTCTCGCACAGGGTTAAAAATTGAATTCACATTGCTTCACAGAAAGACTGATATAAAAAGAACAGCTCATGATACCAAACATAGATGTCACTTGTATCTGACGCATGCTCTGATATTGCGGATAATTAAAGGACGACAAAATATTTAATCATTAATGTCTAATTTCCCAATTCGCTCCGTCAACACTAGATATGTATCTGGAGTAAATCAACGCTAAGCCAATAATGGATACACAGTAAAAAAGGCGCATTTGGACAGCATGTGTATTCACTTCTTTTTATCTTTTTTTCGCTCCACAACAAAAAACCTACGACCTACACAGCTGCTTGCCTCATAACAGTTTTCTTAATTCAATTTTAACGGAATCCATCCCGTTGTGTTGTGGCATACTAATATTGGAATATATATTACTGTCAAATAGAACAAAATTTTAATAATATCGTCAATAAACGCTACATGTTTCGGCCCTTAAGGACCATCATGAGGCAGCAAAAAGCTTGATTTGAAAAACACGTAACTATGCACATAAATGTTTTGAAATTTGTGAGATCTCAGAATTTTTAGAAGCTTTTACAAGTCGTAGTACGATTCAATTGTATATATCATAGCCGACGTATATACGTATATATGTATATATATACATATATATATATACACACACGTATAAACACTTCAATACTAAGACAACTCTGTAAAAGCTTTTAAAAATTTGTGATATCTCATAAATTTAATAACATCTACATGAATAATTATTTATGTTTTAAATCAAGTATTTTAACGCCTGATATTGGCCCTTAAGGGCCGAAAGGTGCAGCATTTATTGATGGCATTATTAAAAGTTCGTTGTGTTTGAAGGCAATATATATATAAATATTAATATTTCTTAATTCACTGACACACCCAGATAACAACTTTCGCAATATCACGCCTGATACATATTCTAGAGGTCCTGTGTTCAAATCTCAACCCCTATACAAGCTACAGTATCATATTGTTTATCATCAATAACTTCCCGAAATTCGTTCTGTTTATGAGATTATGTGGAAAAATTCGGTAGAGTCAGACAGGCGGCGGATGACAATGTTGGATAACTAATGCTAAAGACATACGCTCATAATATTTAATACTTCTTGCTTTCTCAAGGCAACTATGGTTACGCGAACGCGCCTCAGTATTACAATAGATATACGTACATTGCCTGTCTTATTAAACTGCTGAACAATACCACGCAACCCATTCCGCTTAACTATCACTGTGTTCAGTTCTGCCCTCCCGCTATTAGTTCACAAGCACTGATGGCGACAGGTATGCAATATTAAAACTTATCCACCCGATCATGTTTTCTGTTAGTCTTCCGCAGTAGACAAGTCTGAAAAAAAATAATGTGCAAATACGTGTTTTTAACTTGCAAACATGAATACGTAATTCGAGGTAAATCACGCTACAAAAGATGTCAGGACTTCGAAAGGTCCCATTACCTTATACTTGCTGGCAATAATGCTTCATATGAATGAGTAAGCAGGTTCGAAATTCGACAATGATATCAGTTTCTCTAACTAACGTTTCTCATAGATTTCCTGCTCTAACAACTGTAAATAGGTCACCACCACGACCTTATATGTCTAAATTTAAATTACCTGCACTTCTTACTTCTATCACAACTAATGAGGCACATAAAGTGCCGTTAAATAATGTAAAAACCTATCCCGTTTGCTGATGCCCTACTGATCACGCGAGAGTTTAGAATGCTGCCCCGGAATTTCAGACGGGGACGAGCAATTCATATTTACATTTTATCCATATATCAGAGTCCTTTACTGCGTACCGTACTTGCTTCACTTCCCCGAATTTAACACCGTGAAGGCCTAATTTATCCTAAATTACATTTAACGACTTTGTTCCTGCCTTACACTAAACACACTCCTCCATTACCAAAAATAATCCCTTAATTTTATGCAGGGGAAAAATCGCGCTTCCTTATGGGAGTCACACGCACCACACAAATACACACTGCGCGATTAATGTAGGGAATTTCTATCTGAAATTTTCTGGTCCCTAGTAAGGAATGGGCGTTAAATATTTAAACACCACATACTCACGTCTCTTCCTCTACATTTTAATTAGAAGAAGTAAGAACGAATACAATTCTTAAATTGGTTTTTACATTATTACTGGTGCTTTTGACTCAGTAGGGTTTAAACCATACAAAGTATAATGAAAGAACTAAGCACAAATATTTCATAAATTACCGGAAATGGATATCAGCCTTATTCATTAATAAATGATAAAACTCCCTGCACGATCTACACAGAGCAACACATGAATAAAAATCGGTTTAAACAAGTGTCGCAACAGTGTTACTATAAACACACTGTCTATACATAAATTGGGCTTCAGGCACGTACAAAATTTCACAACTCGCAATACTGTAGGATCTGAGGGATTAACAGCGTCATTGTTAACACGTGTACCTACAGTCGATTATAATCCCACAGTTGATGTGAACATGACACGTAGCTTATTCCACAAAGTGCTAAAACTCACCATGGATTTTTCCAACTGTCCACTCCCAACTGACTTCGATGTAAACCGATTGTATATTAATAGAATATGAAAGGTTGTTATCAATAGTTAAACGTCATAATCCTATATTTGAACTCACGTTTGTTTTCAACAACTGTCATAACGTGTTATATGAGCTATGAGTGCGGACGGAATAGGTAGCAGTGTATGTTACTTTGGTTTGTGGCGCATCAGAGCGGTTGTCATTACGCAGTACAATTATGTAAGAAGGGAAGAGCATTATTTGTTTGCTGCTTTAACTTTCGTTTCCATGTATACCAAATGCAATACTAATCCAAGCTATTTAAGCAATTACAAGCAGGATATTTGAGCAGTAAACAGCAGTACGACGTTCAAATTACGCACTCATTATTACATTTTCAGAATCTGCGTGAAAAGACAACTAGCACGACGAAAACTTTATCGCGCGCCCTGCACACTGTCTGAAGACAGCCGTTTTCAGCAATACAAATGTTTACTATATGCTATTAATTTTAAGAATACGTAGACTTTTTTGTACTGGTATAATACTGCTATATTAGCTTATAATATATAATAGGATATATTGACAGTCAACAACGGCGAAAATCTGTAGTACGGAAAGTCAGTTGTGATGAGAAATGCAGCGTTAAAACAATGCCATGTTTGTTTGAGAAAAAATATTTTCGCACAGAACTTCGAGAATGAACTTGAAAATACATCATAAGTAAATGTGACTTACTCGCGCAAATTCTGACAGAAGATATGATGCCACAGCCACAACACCATGATGAATTATGTGGAATTAGTGAACTTTAGAAACATATAAAAGGAAATGTGTAAATTAAGTTGAAAGGGAGTAGTTAGAAAAGACCCTGCGAAAGGAGTTGCAATAAATGGAAGAGCTTTACAATTATATAACAAATCATACAATAATGTCGTAAAATAGGCTTCATGTGGATGTTTGTGTGGTCTATTATATATTTATGCCCATTTAAAAGCTGCACTTATCTTTAGCACAAGTAGTTTCAATGCGGAATCAACTCTCTCAGTTTTCTCCAAACACGTTAGTACAACTCAGACTACAAGATTTACTGAACAGCGTACTAGGTAATACGTACCCGCATCCACAATATGTCTTCGGAAATCAATAAGTCCGCAATTTTAGGACACCAGGAGGTGTGCTCGGTTCGGCTAAGCTGCCGCTTTCCAGAGACGAGAACTGCCAAATTTTACAGCTAAATTTTCAATTGACATGCTGCTAGTATGTTGCATTTTTGTTAGGTCACAGCGAAGAAGTAACAGCAAGAAAATGTCGTATGTATTCTTTGTGTACTAACAACCATGGTCTCTTAACGTACATGGCAGATGTACAGTGCCAGTATACTGACGGTTTCTGATGGCAAGGATATCAAGAGAATATTTTAACTTGCGAAAGAAAAACAAAAAGGAAGACGGAGAAAAATTAGGTAGTGCACAGCTGTATAATCCGTAAAGATCGCCAGACAATATTATGATGTCAGAAGGAAGAGGAGGATATGGCGTAACATGTGACATGGATAAGATGCACACATAATTGTGGCTGGTAAAGCTGAATAGAAAAGACTTATTGGGAGACCTAGGCGAAAATGGGAAGGTAATATTAAACCGGATTTTCTAAAAGAAGGGATGTGTAGGCTTGGACTGAATTCATGCGCCTCAGCACATGGTCCAGTTGTGAGATATTCTGAACAGAGTAATCCACGTCCGAGTTACGTAATTTATTTACCAAGTGGGCTATGTTAGATTTTAAAACCGACTCCGCTCGCGCCTTTGTGTAGGAATAATTCAGCGATTCAGGCCCTTCAAATAGCATCGGTAAGAGTCTATATCTAAGTCTATCGACAGGAAGCATGCCAGTTACGCACAGTCCACTTAGCAGAACTACGTTTCCTTCTTTTGTTTTTCTTATTCTCACTTTTGTTGTCATCATTGCTAAAGAAACAGTTCGAACAATAAAATGTCCATATTGACTTAACAAAGGCTTTTACAGTTTTAATATTTCAAAGTACACCCATATACACTGTCAATAATAACGAATAAGAATATATTTAACAAATATTATATCTGTAGCCGTTATAACTTATAGACATAGCGAACCATAATATATGTTCTAGAATGTATTTCTGTACTCACATAGACATATTACGTGACAGGAATACAAGTACTGGACGTACCCTTATTTTAACTGATCAAAAAGTTAGGCATTATTTAGAGACTCTGTTTATTCACAGGATAACAAATAACGCTCAGCCATTATTATTTATACTGCTGAGAGAAATACATTCCATAACAAAGCATCCAAAAAACGAAGAAACTAAATGACAAACAAACTAAGAAACAGTCATAAATTAAACCTTTAAGCAAATATATATTGTTCTACCAACTCGTACGCAAAGAAATTATAAAGCAAGCCAATCTTTGCTGCCTTGCTTCAGCTGTTTTCCTAATGTTCTAATATGACTCCCCTGAGGATGATGTGATATATGTCGAAACATGTTGGGATCTGTTATATGACTCATTATATATAATATATATCATTTCTTACTATACAAGTTGGTAGAATAATATATATTTGATTCATAGGTACACGGTATGGAAAGCTATAAATCTTTAAGCAACTTCAAAATTTTCTATTTTGTGGGTAAAAATGTTTTCCGACTTGAAGTTTTTTTCGACAGGCTATGCTGATTTCCCGATGTCAAGAAATTAGAAGCACGACAGGTTTTTAAGAGCCTTTCATAAAACACAGCTCAATGAACAAAATTATTGAAACCTGAAGCAGCATATTTAAAATTCTAGTGTTTTTTTCCTTAAGAAGAAAAGTAATCTTACACTGACGCCCGCGGTACAGAATAAGCGAAAAAGTAACTCTTTGCTTTCTTCTATATACGCTGCCGAAGTTTCGATAGTGCAATATGACCTGCAATATCCTACTCCATGAAAATTCATCATGCGAATTAATCAATGGTCGTTACACATTAAACAAGAGCCTTGTACGCAAGTTCCTACTCTAACAAAACTTTCATTAGGTCATGGTTGTAAACACGACAGGCAATAACGAATCGTATACAAAATTAATACCTAGCCCCGATGGCCTTTCATTCAATTTGAAATAAACCTGATTATGTCTAACCAATTTACGTCCGCACCATGAGAGACATACAAACTTCGCATCCCTAACGTTTCTGATATACCAGTTTTTTTTTCACTTGGCTATGTTTTTAATTAAAAATTCAAAAGTATCTGTTTTGGGGAACGAGAGTAGCTGACTGGCAGGTTCAAAATTGCACACTGATGATTCTATCAGTGTTACAAGCGAGGCATAAGAAATTGATTGGACCTCACATTACAGGATTACACTGCCAACTGCTGACACACTGACATTGAACTATCATGCAGTACGCGGAAAGGAAGAGTCCGAATTTTTATCGTTAACAGCGCTACTGATTGAACGTATCACTACTACTTGTTCTGTCACTACGATAATATTTAGAGAGGGTAACAACTGAAGTGCGTGTTCCAGAATGACACACGTAACACTCTGAAAGACACAACGTCACTATAGACGATCCGATTCTAAGCTACTTCAATCCGTCTCCCATCCTCAAAATTTAAAGCTCTAAGTTTCACCTTACGTCTAAAGGTTACCTGGAAGCCCCTCGTATCCCCTAAATGACAACTCCTCAAGACTTCCCACAAAAATTTTTCATGTATTTTCTCCCCCCCCCCACCCCCCGCCATTCTACCACCATGTTCAGATTAGCATATTTTTTCAGAATTCATTACCACAAAAATATCAGGTGATCTGTATTTTTCAGGTCAATATTTTATAGCTTCCTTTCTTCAATACGTCCTGCGAGGTGAACATTGCTTGAGTATTGCCCCATCACCCATTTATAAAATTATAGATAAAACACAACAGAGCGCGGTGGTTAGACTAATTCTCAAAGGCGTCTAATTCGGTACGACTCCTTACAGTGATACAACAGTATAAGGTTCTATTGAATAGATTTATTATATTTTAAACCACAATTTAAAACTTAAATATTTCTTAATACGCTAAGCCGTCTCGACGTAACGCGACTAAATTAAGTTCAATAAGTCATTTCGGACCTTACGTAGGATCCATACGAAGTAAAGTACAACGTGACATCTCTCAGTTATTGCAGGCCAATATCGGGGTTACTTTTTTAACAGCCAGAAAATTTCCTCTCGAAAATTTTAATTTATGCGGCTTAGTCTGCGTCACATTTATCTTGTGCAACGTACGAGTACCTGCATCAATGGATACAGCACTATAGCATCGATTAATAAACTGTCTCATTCCTAGTTGGCACAAGAGTTATCAATTTTACATTACTGCTCTTTGAGCCACCGACACACAATTCCTAAGACACGGATAGGATACCATACGTTGTTTCAAGGAAATAATTTGTCCTTGCAAGAAATCGAACTTGTTTCATCCAGCAGGCAGCATAAACTAAAACAAAAAGTCACGGACGCGTGAATTTAGTGATATATATAATCTATCACGAAGAACTTGCTAAGAATTTTAAGGAGGGCCTATATTAATTTTTACGATAAACGGCTCTACGCAGTATTTACTACGGGTTCAATGTGGTTCCTGCAAATAGTAAACTAACTGTTTTACTTCAAACAAAATTATCAAATGATGACCTGGATTTTCGTTCATAGCTATTCTTGTAATCAGATAATTTGCCCCAAATTTCAGAAAATTCCTCCCATCAATAACGTAAATACGGTGCGACAAATAAAGAAGAACGCAATCTTCAAAAATACGAATTTCAGATCCCAATTCCAAGCAAAGACCTGCTCAATTTTAATACACTACACTACGATTATTTTTGAAACTCAACGTCGATAATTTACCTGAAGGTATTACCACCTGTATGTGTAAGTATAACGTGGTTCCCATGTAAGCACAACGCTATGAATACTTACGGAAGCGTGTTTTCGCAAGTTTTCGCAAGTTCCAATTTTGGTATTAGACGGAAGTAAGTGCCCCCGAGAAAGGAACGTCGATAATACTGTACACGAGGCTGAAGCTTAAGAGGAAGAACAGAGCAGATATGGACGCTGCGGGACAGAGAGCAATCTCCGCCTCCGCCGGGAGTGGAACTCCGATTCCCCTGTCTTGCAGGCCATAGTTAGTCAGTACATTCAGTAACCCCCTCCTGCATACAAGAGGAGCTGTGAAGCCATTAAATTGAATTGGAGAAGACATGTGGCTGATGATGACAGGGAATTAGAAACCTACATAGCTGAGGGCTAAAAAGAGCGGTACAGTTTACAAAAGGACTGTGAGGCCGGCAAAGCAATGAATGGCCTAATCAGAGAACGCAACCTGTAGAAGTCACATGATTACCGTAAATTAAATCTCACATAAATACTCTACCAAAAATATGTTTTTCTTTCTTATGACAAATCTTTAGGTTGGTACAGGTACTAGGTTGTAGGCTAAACAGTCGACGAAACGTGGTTCGATTCTAGGCAAAGGCAGAAATCTATATCCTCGCAAGTGTTCCGATGGGTTCTGCAACCCACCAAGCCTGTCGATCAGCGGGGTATTGAAGATTCTTTTCACGTGGGTAAAGAGACAGGGGCGTGAAGCAGAACACCCAGCCGTATCTAATGCTGAGCTTAGGAATAAGTGACGGTCTACCTCCATTCCCCCATACCCCTTTATAGCGTGTGGAACTGAACATTTACATTTATAATAAATATTTTAATGTATCCACTACCAACAAAACTTTAACGCAGGCCTATAATCGAAAAGCCTGGCTTCGCCGTGTACTTAAGTCTCATGTAAATCTAAAAGCACGTGAGATAGTCTCAGAAAGGTAATTAAATCGACTTTCTCTGTGACCTTGTATTCCAGTTTAAGGTCATTTATACGGTAGGACTCAGGGAAAGTTAAATAATCGAAACATTGCGTTCAAGAACACCTGTCATGATTAACAAAGCTACACAGTGTAGAAATATACCGATTCCGTTTAATTACAACTCATGACTATTTGTCTTACGTAAAAGTGGACTAATTCTTGTAATGTCCTTCTAACAAATCATTGTTACCGTATATACCTGCTCCATGTGAAATTACACAGTGAATATTAAAAACCGAAAAATTAATTTTAATAGCCAATAACAAAGAATAATAAGCAACCTCGTACAGCTGTTATTCTTGTTTTTTGTTCATACAACTCCTTCTAACTTTGCTCTAACATCGTTTCTTATTTCAATTACACATAACTTTTCAGCTGTCTAGGTTGTATGTGATCGGGAGGGAAATGATTGGATGATTATAAATTATCATTTTCAAACTACATGAAGCAAGCGGTCGTGGAGTACTTTAGCTTAATGTCTTCTCATTTTTCTACAGATATAACAGACAGCCCTTTATTCTCGGTCAGAATATAAGTTTTTCGGTTCCAGAATGGAATGCAGAACACTCAGAATACGAAACAAATGTTAACAACTGCAGCGCAAAGCTATATATTAACCCTTTAAAGACGAAGCGTATCTGTTTTATATAAGGACTCAGTGCGTACCACGCTGTAAACACTGTCCACTTCGGTTATAAAAACCAATCTCTTAATGTTTTATAAGGCAAAAGTTGCTGTTTGTTCTGAGATCCGTACAAAACACATAAAGGCAATGTGGGCACCACGTTGAATTTTTTAATGTTACACCTGGTCGTATCTAAAGTTACCACTAGGCTTTAAAAGGTTAAGGTATATTTCAGATACTGGCATCAGGCGGAAGGGAACGTATAAAATGACAAAGCTGAAGGGCAGAGGGACGTAACGTGTCAAACATACTCGAGACTGAAAACAAGGAAAGTTACTCAACAGCCAAATATCACGAAATTTCGCTTCCGAAATCCACGGATTTCCGAAGCCCTGCCTCAGAGCTCATTACACGGAGTACAGTCTTACTTCCAAAACTGATGACCATTAATTTCTTAGAGAATTTCGCACGTTTTGTCGGGCCTGAAATTCATTAACTATTAAGTATTCCGGCAAGTGGTTGAACCATCTTAATTTATTTCACACCCTCACAACACATTTATTCAAAATTTATTTTAATGTTACCTTTGCATCGGAGTCTAGACCTCCCTAAATAATTCCTTCTCTCGCGTCTTTAGAGTAGAATTTTTTGGGATACTCTAGCGTATTAATAATTTAATCGAACGACAAGTGTTTGTTGACCTCTGAACCTTTGCGGTTAAAAATCTGTACCAAACTCACATTCTACTGTTCTGCTTTGTTCGTGATGTCCACGCAGTTGACACAAACATACACCGGACAAGCAGCGAAAAATTTTGGCCTTCTATTGGCCGCCACGCGGGTTCAAGCAGCCATAAGAGGTTGAGAAATTATTAAAGTGATGATAGCTCTCATCAGGTCTACAGCTGAGATGCGATTCTTGTGTTGGGTTGCGAGTTATAAATTTACAGGTCTGAGACGAAGTGAAGAAAACGTTCGGAGAGAAAACAACTCAGCCGGAAGTATGTGAAACAGCAAGCTAAGAAATTGTGATGCAGTTCGGAGACCCAGGAAAATAATGGCGGTAGATAATTCGATGGGGTCAGTAGAGGGCATATCGGCCTAGTTATTGTTGCTTATGATTGCGACACTGAAGATCTGAAATGTATTCTTAAAAACGTTTTATATTCCAAATATTTGAGGGTTTGATGTATTACATGACGATAAAATTGATGATTTACAGGCTTACCGGTCACTTAGTACTTTCGAATAATTGAACTGAGGGAGGTACGGTGTACCGGGTACGCTGCTGTGATGAGGGAAACAAGAAATGTGTGCAAAATTTGGTTTAGATGGCTGTGTATTGTTCTTTGATATGAGCGGTGTATATCCTTCGGGTCTGCTACCATGCTGTGAAGTTAGTAACAGGACTAAACACATACATACATACATACATACATACATACATACATACATACATACATACATACATACATACATACATACATACATACACACACACATACACACACATA
>BLKM01012987.1:453191-527446 GCA_013340265.1 Coptotermes formosanus | reverse complement strand
AATACATACATACATACATACATACATACACACATACATACATACATACATACATACATACATACATACACACATACATACATACATACATACATACATACACACACACATACACACATACACACACACACATACACACACACATACATACACACACACACACATACGCACGCGCTGACAGTGAGCAGTTTCGCACATTTAACTGATGATACACTCTCTTATCGGCCCATTGTATACGACTATCTTAAACTCTTATAATAAGAAATATGTAGCTATCTCAGAAACCATTAGTACAGTTCTTACGCACAGCATCCCGTCATCTCGTGACTGCAGGCGCAGCAAAACACCCCTTGATTTACAATAGCCCAACCGCATGATAACAGAGGCAGCGCAAGCCACAGAGAGCGCGTTCATCGCTACAGTGAATGCTTGGGATGAGGAGATGGCGGGAGGGCATTTTGAAACGACAAGGCTGAGGACAGCTTATAAGCCTCTGTGTGGTCTCACCGCAAGCTAATCGACTTCCAAACAAATGACAAACGCAGCTGTCAGGTAAAGAGCAAAATAAGTAAGCAGAAATATATTGTAAATAAAACAAAGGGACCCCTAATGGCCTTTTAATCCACTGCTAGCTGGATGAAGTTCATGACAAATAACCAGTTTCTAAGAGGCTTTTGTGTGACGCTGTGGAGCAGGTCAACTACATGACAATGTCTCTTTAAGGCGGAAGCGCACAAGGTGGTATGGTTCTTCGAACGGCTGATACTTCATTTCTTGGCTTCCTGTCTGTTCTGAGCATACGAGATTATGCATGTAATGACCAGAATCCAATTACGGTACCTTAAAGACGTTTCTCGTTTCTAGGACATTATCCATTGTGTCGCTTTCTTTTATGAAACACAGCGTTCCCGAAGCTGGATCGCTTCCTGTCATCAGGCGTTCTAGAAGATATATTTAGCGTCAGCCCTTTCTACGGGCTGGTCTGGTGACGTTACCAAGTCTGAAGAAAGTTTTATTTTCCGAAAACGGTGGGCTACATAGAGAAAACTACCAGGATAAGAAAGTCCTAAAAATTAAAAACTTATTGTAATATTTCTTAATGAGAAATTCTTAAAAGTACTATCTCACTCAATTTAAGCTCTAGATAAGTAATATAGTTCGAGTATTAGTTCCATGTAAGTGTTAAAGGCTGTGTACAACCACAAAAATTTAAGTAGTTATTAGTGTAAACTCATGAAAGGTTTTCAAGGCATGTGGCAGCGCGAACGTAAGTGCAAAAAGTTTACTCTAGTTTTAGGCTATTACACGAAACGCTCTGTTCCAATAATTATCATAATTCAAAATACTGCCGTGTGTTCTGGACACAAACCCCGTAAGAAACGTGTACAGAAGTACGGTTATGTATGTAAGCAGATACGCAATTTTCAGCACCAAAATTACTAAACGAATTTCTATTAAATTTAGCAATACTCGTCTACCTTGACAGCTGTCGAAAGAACACAGCCTAACAGCTGTTTCTTCGATGAGATAAATACATAACTTTCGATGAATCCCAAACAGAAATTTATCAAATTTAACAGAAACTGCTCCTTGTAAACAAAGTAGGCAGAAGTGGTGGAATTAATGTTAATATGCCCCTGTAATTATTTAAGCACCGTATCATGAAAGGGCAAGGGGAGTAGACTTACAGTTGCGCGTATTCTTAACCACAACACGAAAATAAGTTCCACAGTCAGCTTCAAACCCCGGACGCATTAAGCCCAGAGAGCACGCAAAAATAGGCACGCAGTATAAAATATAATTTACGACTGATTATGGTCCAAGACTTGCATCTAAAATATATTTACAGCTTCTTTATTTAAGCAGACACAAGGAAACGTGATTTTCTTCCCATGAATTTTTATCCTTACGACCAGCAGTCTTTTAACCAGATCTGCAACTACAATAAACGAATATCAACGCAAAACACACGCTAAATACCAGATGAACGTGTGTAAAGTGCATGCCTTCCACTGTAAAGTGTCTTTCCACTGTTACTGCTCAGTTTTTACGAATTTACCCGATCTGCGAGATCCCGAGATTCACTTCGTAACATTCGTCGGGCATCTTAGATTTCATGGAGAACGTCTGAAGATCATGAAAAACACAGCCTGAAAATACACCGCAGAAGGTATTTTTATCCGCAACACCGTAAAATGATTCTACTTATATTCATTATCCTGGTAATTTGCTCAAGCGACTGAACAAAACCACAATAAAATCTTAGAATAGTAAATATGGCTAAACCGTCCACGATTCGAAATTGATACAGCGCGATAACAATTCTAAAAGCTGTGAAGTAGCACCAAGAGTCTGGATCAAAAATATAATGTTGTTTAATTACAACATCCTGCTGTTTTGGAACAAACCTACTGCCTATATCTTCGGAACAGAAACTCCTTCCAAAACGACGACAGGCCTACCCTACAATACACGATCAGTCGATATTAGTGTTCACATTACAAAGGTCATTTTCCAATCAAATGCTTGTTTTGATAGACCAACAAATACTACGCACACCCTTTACAATTACATATTTGTATTAGCGTCACCCCTGCATGTTTCGGTGGTCAAGCCACCTACCTTAACAGTGTAAAGATATGCACGGTATACAACAGCACATAAAACTTGTTTTCCTGCTTTTCCTTTATTAAGGTTCGCCGTGTAATTAGTTACCACAAAATATTTTCGAGCTAAGAGAGAATTTCCAATGGAGATATATTTCAGTTTAATCCATTTTCTGTTCCAGTCACCGTTCAAGGAGGCCTGGTACAAGCAACAATCAGAACTTAGTAACAAATCAATGCGCCCGAAGTGAAAAAGAAAACTTATGGATGTTTGTGATTCAAAATGTTTGTCTTATTTCTAATATAAAAAAACCACTTACATCTTAAATCCTGTTTTATTTATGACATTCTGTCGGTGTGCAAACATTTCAGGGCGTTATTTCCGCCCGCAAGGCCTTTCATCAAATGGTAGGTGGGGGGGGGGGGGGATCCATTGCGAAATCAAAAAAAAATAATAACCTACGTCAGTTAATAAAGACGTTATGCTGTGATGAAATTTTAACATACGTGCTTAACGTACTTCCGCCTGCAATAGGTTACCTATGGTACACATTCGTGAATATTCTAGTCACATAACGAGAGCTGCCCGTAAATCCAGCTTAAACCCTAATTTCCGTATCGTGAAGGGCTGGACTTCTTATAACTTTAAACTTCAACACAAAGCTTAAAACCAGTTCCTTCCTGATACTCCATAGCTCAAAATTAGTCTGATGAACAAACAACGTCTAAACCCTATTAACGAATCATGTACCCTAAATGGGATCCGAAGAATAAGAGTAAAGTAGAAGAACACTCCTCTAACATCAGTCAACACGGAACCAATCCCGCCGTTTTAATCTGTGGAATAATTACAACCATCCTTGTACATACAAAGGCTTACTACCTTACATGACTCCAAGAACAGAATATCAACCTAGTAAACAAAATTACAGTTACTCTAATGAAAGAAAGAGCACGAGTACATTACATTAATCCATAGAGAATTACATGTGTAAATGTCATAATTTAAATCTGAAGCCTTGTGTGTTCTGAAAAACAATGCTAAAGCTTAAATTGAAGGCTGGTAGGTTAATGCCCGTGTCTTTAAACCTCACGAGTGAAATATCGTATTCTATCATAAGAAATTCTAAAATAGAAAAAATATATATACGACACAATATATTCCCGTATTTCTATTCCACTGCTCTATAAAGGTTCAGATAATATACTAACTTCGTTCTCTTTAATTCATAAAACACTGATCATACCACATATACGTGCAAGAGAAAACTTGTAATTTCTTTTGGCGAAATAGCTCATCGGTAACAAACGTAAGGGACTTCGAATATTTCCATAAGAGGCAACGTTTCTCTTACAATCTGACACATTTCTCCTCATGTGTGAAGATTAAAAGAAAATATTAACTCTACCTTCAGCGGTTCATGCACCCTTACTCACCGAAAACAACCATCTTCTTAGTCATGAAATCCTCGTCGTCGAATGTGGACACGACGCACTTGTACTCTCCCGAGAGTTCTGTCGTGGGGTTTGAGATGAAGAGTGCCCGGTGCATGGTGGCATTATGGTCTGATGCTCGGTGGCTCAGGTTTAATCTGCCCTTGAGAATGCCCAGATCTTGTGGCTTCTGTCCCGGGATCCACTGGTACACCGGGCTCGGACCCTCGTTGAAGTACCACTTGACCACCAGACCAGAGAACTTGTTCCCGCCCACTTCTGTTGGCTTCAGCGTGTACTCACAGTCCAGCAACGCAGCTGAGCCAGAGTTGTTCCGGACAACAGGCGGCACCCGAAGGTCCGTGATTTGGATGCCTACCGCACCTGAGCAAAAGCGGAATAAAGAGCTGTGAATTAACTCACCAAATTTACCGACAAAGTTATTTTAACCTACAACCCCTCCTCTCATTTTTTTAATTAAACGAGATTCAGGTGGTATAGCTAAACAGCAGAATTTAGCTCGTAGCTAGTTAATAACCTGATTTCCTGCAGTCAGGGGTACTTCCAGTCGTTCAGTGTATAATACGTATGTATCTTCTGCTAAACAATACTACAAGGTATCTACTTTAAGGACAGACTGACATCCTTACGCCTTCTCCACACGCTCGGCGTCGGCTGCACCGTTGCTGGACGGTTGCCTTTGCACCTTAGGGAAATCAGTCCGTTTTTAACAATTTAAACCACAACGGTATCCATATGAACCACCAGCTGTAATACTAATAAACTCAGAAATTCTTGCCATACAGCTTATGTTTCTTACAATTCTTACAATAAACTATTTCCTAAACGGTGTCAGCAGGTTGTCTTTGTAACAGACGCGGACTGTCTTACATTTGATGCGGGAGTTGAATTCTCGTGTATGTTTCAATTAAAGTTACTGTTCACTGCGCTAAATTAAACAGCCTGGATGTTGGCGGCTGACAGTTCTGAAGGCTTCCTGATGTGCATCCTTAACATAATTGCATGAAGTGAAAGCATAATAGAAGTCATACCCGTCCGTCTACCCAACCATTTACCATGTTTCATCTCTGAAACTATTTAACGGATTTATTATACTAAATCAACATAGGGATTGCACGATATGGTCAGAATTTCCTCCTTATCGATCTAATACACTTACACAGTGATTTGACCCTAAGGACAAAACGTATACCGTTTATTGAAAGACGAAGTTCGTACCGCGCAGTAAACGCTTGCGATCGCAGTTTTAAAAATTAATAACTGAATTCTGGATAGGCCAAATTCGTTCTTAGCTGCGAGATAAATATATAACTTATAAATGCACTGTGTGGACAGAATGTAAAATTTTTGGACTTTAAAAATTGGTGGTACATACACTAAAGGCTAGGATTTAAAATGTTACACAAGCCTGAGACACCAGCTCACAGAAAATTAATAACTGAATTCTGGATACGGCGAAATTCGTTCTTAGTTGCGAGATAAATATATAACTTATAAATGCACTGTGCGGACAGAATGTAAAATTTTGGGCGTTAAAAATTGGTGGTACATACACTAAAGGCTAGGATTTAAAACGTTCCACAAGCCTGAGACACCAGCTCACAGTACAAATAGTCACATGATGCAAAACAGGTCTACTTAAAACCTGAAAATGTGGATACGACAGACGCAATCATTTAAGGAAATACGAAGGAAATTTAAGCATTTCTGCATGCAGTGCAATACATCTGTCCTGATTAGCTGAGTGAGGAAAGGAGTCATGCTTCTGCTACTCTGCTCTTCCCTGGCTTTGACTTCCGCGAGTTTCGAGGTTTTCACTGCCGTGAGGATGAGGATTCCTTTCTTCTGGGATAAGAAGCTGCGTCAGTGGGTAATTGGCTGCCGTTGTATCGATTGACCGCAGTGACTTGTAATGCTAGAACTTGAAGTCACTGCATTCCTTCGAAACGTCGAAAACCGATTACCCATTGCCGCAGCGTCATATCCCAGAAGACTGGAATCCTTAGGTCTGTGTCTGCTGTACATGACTATCAAGATGACTGGGACATTGTGAAAGTCCTGAATAACACACGCTGACAAAAGAAAATTACTGCCAAGAAATCCACAATCTACCGCATGCAGGTTTAAGTAAATCCATGGAGCAGAAACTTCCTTAAAACATTAACAGTTCTTCAGCCAGCCAAATTCTCCGCATTTTATGGAAACTGAAAGTTCATTGCCGTGTTCACAAAATCCCGCCTCTTATCCCAATCTGAGCCAGATGGGTCCAGTCTACGCCCACCCATACTATCCCTTTGGGGTGTATTTTAATATTACATTTCTTCCAGATGCATTTTAATATTATCTGCCCACTTATGTTTTGGCTGAACAAGCTCTCTATTCCACTGAAGTTTCCAATCCGTATTTTATATGAAATTGTTCCCTGTTTTTAAGTCTCAGCCTTCACTTTCTTGAACGAATTATGCTAATTTCACTGTGGTAGGATATCGCAATATTACGATCCTCCATTGCATTAAATTATCAGATATTCTAACCGGTATTTCAACGTAAGAATAGTAACTCGCATTATAACTCCCCTATCGTGTAACAAACCGAATTCAATTAACAAGTGCCAGCAGCCGCTAACGAGCTGCCACTCCACTGACGTCACCGCGGCTTCTTCAGGAAACCAGCAACAAACTCGGGAAACGCGAACGTGGTAACTGGCACAAATCATTTCAACCCCTTAACTACGGGGGAACCCGAAGGAAAACGACGTACCGCAGTTCGTACCAGTGTCTCAGTTAAGATTCTAACAAGGTTCTGATACAAAATGGAACTGCAAATATCTATGGAGGGCATGCATGCTTTAGAACTCAGCACGTAGTCCTCTGCGACTGTTTCCTGCAAGACAAGTTAAAACTTTCGTCTTCGTGAGAATCACAATATACACTTGACGCTTATTTTGCCCCATAAAATCCTGCACCCTTGATTGTCACCAGGTGCGTCCATACATAAATGCTTTTTAAGACATTTTCTAAATATTGAGAAGTGATCTTTCCTTTTAAAGTATCACAAAACGTTTGTTCTGTAAGAGATCTGAAGTTCTCACCGAGGTGTTGATGAAGAACAAAGTCTCTTGGATGTTACACAGTTTCGACTCTTACAGAATATTCTGAAGAGTGTAATGCCTCCATCTTCAGGGTCAAGTATTTCTAGGTTGCTTGCTCCTGATGATAGCTACTACACCCCTCCGAAACATTCGTAATTATGTACCCGCCGACGTGGACTAACATCTTCAAACCCGAATGTTTGTTTTCAACCGTTTGTTTACAGCCGAAGAATTATAAATGTATTATACATCTATGCACTGAAATACCTAAGAACTAAGGTCACTGGGGGCACATATTTTCATTTTATATTTACATCAAATAAAAATTTGTAACAAGCTGAGTAACTATCAGATTTTCAGGAACGACTGTGTCACATGGAATTATTGCCACAAACCAGGCCTGTTCTTCCCTAAAGCCTCTAGATGATTTGTTCTCTCTCTCTCTCTCTCTGTAGCACTCAGTTCTAATGACATTTCTAAAAGTCACTTCAATATGCCTACTTTATTGCTGATTTAATCTTGCAGTACTCAGCACAAATTTTAAAAATATCATTACTGCTGCTTCGGCGACAATGTTGTCAAATGCTCAGGCTCTTACTGCGTGCTCCGCAGTTACTCTGTAAAGTTACGTATTCATATTTATGATGCTGATGGTACTTCTTAAGACCGCAATTTGTTTTTAAGACTATTTCCATACAACTTCCACGACTTTAAATAAGGTGCCCTAAACATACTGTTCGATTCCCGATGGTGTTATTGGAATTCTTCATTGACATAATCCTTTCGGTCGCACTATGGCCCTGGGGTCGACTCAGCCTCTAACAGAAATGAACACTAGGAATATTTCTTGGCGGGGAAAGGCGGAAAGTGCGCACGGCCGACAGCCTTACCAGCTTCATGTGCTGACTGTCTAAAAATCTGGAAGCCTCAACCTTCTGGAACCCTCAGGTCCTGCCCACGCCTCTGAAGTGATTACTTTACATTTTACCCTAAATACATTATTCCAAAATATCTCAACGTTTAAACAACGGAGCAGATGGTGTAGCTCTAATGCTCTGGACTTTCATCTGACTGGTGCCCGGTTTGTACCGCTGCCACAACTTTGGCTGCTCTGAGGGTTTTGAGTTTTACCTCAGTCCGTCAGGCAAATTCCGGGATGTTACTTCGATTACGCCACCCGCTTCCTTTGATATCCGTTCGAGTTAATCACTAACCGATTATCCTAATATCGAAGCCTGAGTTACTGACAGCATCGTCAAATAAAACAAGAAATATACGATGCCACTAATAAAATGTCGAATATTCCACAGTAAACCCCTGACGCAGGACCAATAATAGCGCCATATACAGAAGACCAGAACAGCTTTAAAGATAATTATAGCCTTTACAAAAGGTTCTTCCTTTGTTAACACGATAGTTGCATAGTAAGCAAAGTAACTTCGCAGCCGCGTGAATTATGCAGTTAAAATTCCACGTAAAGAGGACAACCGATGAAAAAGACAGATAAAAGACGTACGTCTTATATCACACAAAATATATGTCTGTACATGCAGAACTTCAGGTAGTCTTTTTCTACATGGCTTTGAGATATTTATCACACTTTAGTTCTTCAGAAATGGGATTACCACACGCACGTGCCTATGATTATTCCATACCTCCGCATAAAAACAAATAAATATTCCGAAATGTTATTTAAAATAATTTGTCTTTCTTACAAAGAAGTGTGTGACAAAATATAGCACATTTTTTTCCCCTTACAATAGAAACCTCAATCGTTCTGTAAGCGCAAACAGCACAGAGCCAAATGTCACAATGTTAAAACGGTTAAAACAGAAGATACAACTCAAGCAGATGGGATTAAATAAAGCAGATACCCATCGTTTCCTAATGTCTTACTATGACCAGGCCTCGATCCACTGTCCACATAATGGAAAGAGGATCAAAAGGACAGCTGTTACCCCTTCCTGCAAATCATCAAAATCCGTCAAATAGTCAGCGTCAGAGCTATGCAATGTAAAGTGGCATCACTGTGGCATTTTCCGTACCACATTTCTCGCAGAATCTTATCTGTGTTTTCTCCTCACCTTTTTCTCTGTGAACACAGCGGATCATTACTTCATCTTCAATGGGAAATCCAGATAACATGAAAAGAGTCCGTTCGGAAGTGAGTCCCCGAGGGCTCAAGTGATCCTCTTACTCTTGCGTCACTTTTTCAGCAACTCTGACGTCACATCCACACACAACCTCAATGACCAAGTCCAAGAATGAATTGGTTCCATCTGAAACGCTTTTGTACACGCACGTCTACCAACACACGGCCGTCAGAGTCTTTGAAGACAGCTTTAACCCCAGATTACTGAAGTTCAGAGAAGGAGATTCTAAAAGCACTAATGGTGACGGGAGTAGCTATAGTTAAGTTCCAGTAAATTCGTAGACACAGACGAGCAGCTCGAAAGAGGCGCGTTGTAGCAATTTCTCGTTTATGCTTCGTTTGAAAATATAACCTCAAAGGTTTGTGCAGTCGCCATTTCGGAACTTACTAACACACAACTCTTCATAACCCATAGACGCGTACAAAGAGACAGAAGTATGAGAAGGGAGGAAACAAGATATTATTACAACATACTAGTGAAGAATGTTAGTATTTATAATTCATAATAATGCCACTTAAGCAGCACGTACTGCGAATTAGAAAGGACACCGTCTACAAAACGCCTTGGTGCCTTTTGTGGGAAGTTAAATATGTATGCATTGTAACATAAGAAAACCGTCACGAAACAAATTTCCGAACTGCTTCTTTTATTTCTTTCCAAACAGTAATTTGAGACATTTACGGGCGACGGGTGGTGTGACATGGGGAACAGACACTACGACCCGTTGACGTACATATTCATGTCAAACAACTTTGACAAACACCAACCAACCAAAATTACGACAAGGTGGCAAATCGTAAAATATATTGCTATAGGTCATAGGTCATTAGATAAAAGGTACAACGAATCCCTGCGGCGACACTGGATAGGGTACTAAGCTGGCTGTTCTTGTTGACCAACACATAACGTCTTTACTTACGGTCAAACAGAGGTTTCCGTAAGTGATTTCGTACCAGTGATGCCATTATGCAAAAATGTAAAGCTGTCTCTGCACATGTCATGAAGGCACGTGGGGGGAGGACAGATGCGGCTACATTTCAGTTCATTCTTAAAACCTCGGCAATTAGATCGGGTTGTAGCACCGGTAGCTATAGTCCCGGTACCCACAGAACAGGCAGCTGGTTGAGCCGGAGGATCTGTGCGAAAATTTCGGAGAATTTGAACGTCTCTTCGAGCCCACAGACTTGCCGCTATGACGAATGTGTCATCCCGACCAACGTCAATGGTAGTTACATGTACGAGGCGCATTCGGAAATGATTTGGACTCACCTCAATAGCAGCACTTTTACTATTTTAGGCTGAATATTAAGCAACTGTTAGCAAATTTCTCTCCTACATTATATTTCGCTGCCACCAACTTTGGAGCGTCCGGATAGTTCCACGGAACCATTCTTAGGGGTGCTGGGATATCACTCACGGACAGCTGCTTGTGCAGTTTCATTGCCACTGTAGAAGCTCCGTACCCAGTTAAAGGCAGTGCTGCCTGCAGGTGCTTTCTCTCCACAATTTTCAGATAAGGGACGATGAATATGTGAGACTTTAACGCCTTCTTTCCACAGGAACCATGTGGTCCATCTCTGCCCATGATAATCCTCTTCCATTTTGCTTCTCTTGTCCATGCGCTTCGACCAATAGACCTCGTAATGACACAGCAGTTTTTCAAAGGCATGCACGACTAAGGCCATTTGGTGGTGGAATGATGTCCTAGGAGTACACTATCAGATGATAATTCGCCCAATCTTATAGCCTGTTATTTGCCGAAACAGCAGCCCTTGTCCAAATCATTTCCGAACGCCTTTACAGCTGGTTTCTACACTTCCCAAAATAATGTACAACGTGAAACTGAAATGCAAGTCTAGAAGTGAATTCATTATCATTTTATCACACAATTTACATTCAGAAGATGCTAAACAAATGAAATATGTGGATCTAGTAGCTGATTACAAAATTTCATCTGCATTACAATCATCCAAAGATAATAGATATCCGCCACAGCGACAAAACTTCTGCTCGCCACCGCATCTCCCCTTCAACACACTCTGTACATGTCACAACGCCATACGCTCCACCATTTTAGCCCTTTAAAGACAAAGCTTATCTGTTTTATATAAGGATTCAGTGCGTACCGCGCTGTAAACACTCTCCGTCTCGGTTATAAAAACCAATCTCTTAATGTTTTATAAGGCAAAAGTTGCTGTTTGTTCTGAGATCCGTACAAAACACATAAACGCAATGTGGACACCATGTAGAACTTTTTAACTTTAAACGTGGTCGTATGTAAAGTTACTGCTAGGCTTTAAAAGGTTAATACAATACTGGAACGCCAAATAGTGAAGCACTTACATCTTACTGCATTAGGTATGAAAGGTCGGAGTCATTTCTCTTGGTCAGTAGGGCACTGCACACATATCTCTCACAAAAGCAGACCACGTCCTTACCAGTCCCTGACAAGACCCCGGACTTCCCGACCTATCACGCACACCCTCCAATCACGCAACCTTGCAGCGTGTCGTGCCATGCCGTAATTGAACAAATGGTCCAATATCTTACCATAATATTGAAAATTTACAAGGGTACATTTCGGATAACCACACATCCCTTTTCTGTTGCCTTTCGCAGAGTGACCTGCTGAAAATTCGTTTCAGTCTTATATTTGTACAGCGACGCCGTTGAGAGCAGAGAACTGTGTGTGCTGCACACGTAGGCTACAACATAAAGAATAAGGGCTAGAAAGAGGCACGAATGAAAACCAAAATTGTAGAATGAATATCCAGTGTGTCATTTCTCGGGGTAACTGACAGACCTAATTTGTAATCATGCAAATCTATATCATTCGAAAACTTTATTTCTTGCAGGTCGGAAGAACCTAACTCGATTCCCGGCCAAGGTGGAAGATTGTTTCCTGATATCACGTTCAGAAGTAACCTTGCCATCTATCCAGGCTCTTAAGTGGCAGGATTATGGGACTCTATTTCCGGTTACAAAGCGATCAGAGACAAAATCTGACCCCTGACATAAAGAGAACGTGAAGATTAAAAATGTACGGCCTTCTAATTCGACGCTTTTATTTCAGGCACATGGACAGTGTCACTATTTCCTTTCACTTGCACAAACACAATTCGCAAAATTAAATTAATTTTATTCAACGCCCCTTCAGTCACACAAACTACGTGTAGACTTCCTCAGTTCTGAAACTACGGCAAGAAAATCCTTTGTACAGTCTTCCGTGAGCGGCAAGCAGTTATGCAGCCAGCATGGCACTTCGCGTCGTTGGGGAACCAATTCCTACGTACACTATTCACAAAATGTTATTAGGGTAAATGAAAAATTAGCAAGTCCATGTGGCAAA
Source organism: Coptotermes formosanus (assembly GCA_013340265.1). Classification (NCBI taxonomy): domain Eukaryota; kingdom Metazoa; phylum Arthropoda; class Insecta; order Blattodea; family Rhinotermitidae; genus Coptotermes; species Coptotermes formosanus. Next base: position 514,792 of record BLKM01012987.1, on the reverse strand, counting down.
TGTTTGAGGTATAATAATTTCGTACGAAGTTTCAGTTGGTAAACCTGAAGGGACGAGACCATTTGGGAGAGGAGGCACGAAAGGAGAATAACTAAAGGCATTAGAGAAATACGTTTGTTTGAGGAACCTTTGAGTTCCATAAAGAACAGGGAATTTCTTGACCACCTGAAAGAATTTCAGATTCCTAAAATCGATTGTCCGGCAGGTTGTCAGTCGAATGTCCCAGAATTTGCCAAGGTACACAGAAAACAACTCAAAATATTAACATTTCTGACCATGAAAGAAAATAAGAGTATTAATATAAGAGAAGTGTCATGCACCCAGCCAAAAATTGCATTAAAATCTCTTCTGCGCTATCCCGATGACCGACCAGCAAGTTCCTCTGAAATATCGGTACATTACTGCTAGACTACACGGCGTCACATCGAAGAAGAAAGTAATCTTCATAGTCACCGCCGTGGAAACTTCAAATCCCTCATAGCTTAAACGATTTTTAGTCTCAAGTTAATAAGTGTAAGAAAATACTTTTAGTATGTCCATGTGTCTAATGCGTAACAATAAATGTAAAACAAATTACATTTTAATGAAATTTTGAGATTACAAGATTATGTGGCTTGCCTAGCACAAAATTAGTTTAATAAGTATTAAGAGCTAGGCATCAGATAACATTTAATTTTTGAAAATTAATGCTTCTAAGGGATAAAAAGCGACCCAAATACACGGTGTTACACCACTCGCAAAAATGCCCTGTACACCCAGCCACAGCGCCAACGTCAGAGAATGCATAATCTGCAAACCTGTGTTCACAGTCTCAGCGAACACAACGGCGATACGCGAAATGTAAGCTGAGCTTTTGAGTGATGGCGATAACAAATGGATTTTTTGGGCTACGCACGTGACATTGGAAATGGAAATATATTATATACAAACCTACACAATTCGTGTAAAATATTGTATGTCAACAACTACGAACATGGCAACAGCGCGAAACTTTATATTACATCACAGAAGTTTAAAGTAGACAGCCTCTAAGAGACGAAAAGAAAATCAAATGTCACTAGTAATAACAAATATACTATAAGACTAGAAATCTATGCAAAAGGAAGCAGGCGTTATGAGTTCTCCTTCCAAGTCCTGTGTTGCTGTCACTGTTGTTATCTGTCGTATAACCCACGCTCGAGTGTACATAATCGACACTCCTCAGATATTAGAACCTCTTATCATCTGCAACCATGTTTGTTCTTACAAGACACTTTCCTCTAAATGCAGTACTCCTGCAATTCAGGTAAATATTTTTATAATGCACACCTATGCGCAACATAAAATTAGATACACGAAACGAAGATGTGATCCTCAGCAAAGAAAAAGACCTGAAGATAAAAACCATGTGAATTATTATAACCTCTTTGCTGAAGTTACTGGAAAAAAGATAACCTCTGTGAATTATTGAAATCAGCCAGAATGGCAACTTTAAATTCCAGTCCATGCATGACGTAATACCGGGGCAGTAATGTCGAAACAGTGTAAGGTTGTCTTTCAGGAGAGGTACCGGACATTTCTTTGTACAGGCGAGAACACGAGTCTTGCAACAACATCGCTGAGTTTAATTACAACGACATTCCTGAGACTTTAAACTATGTAGGGAGACGTTTTGTTAATGAATTAGTAGAACAGGAGAACCACGCGGAAAATTACTCCATTTTGTTACGCATTCCACACAACTTCCAATGTAACTCCAAGAAGCCATGAAATGTTTCAAACACAAAGTACGTGCATGTATCTGTGACTTGTTGCGAATAGTCTGCAGACTTTTGTGGAAGAAGGAACTCGGAGGTGAAATTTGTGGTTATGTGCGGGATAGACGTTCATTGTTAACACATACCCTTTCAAAAAATATAAAATTTGATTCAAACACTTGTTCCAAAAATGCAATCAGGGTCTAACTTTTCACTTCCGAACGAATAGGCCTACTATGTTTATTTCGAGCACAACGTGTACTTTATACTTGATTACCTGTAATTTCCAATATCTTGCGACCGAAAAGTAATTAATGGTTCTCACGTCATGGTGCAGCTTGACGTTAGTTCTATGGGTATGGATTTTGGTTCATCTTTCTAACGAACGACACTACATTGCTTCTCTGACGGCACAAGTGCGGAGTAGATATGGAACTAATAAAGACTATGTAGAATAAATGACAGAAATACATCATGAGGTTCATAATTTGTAGCCTTCACCCCCTGTTTTAGGAATATTAGATCGAGTGAAGAAGAGAAGCTGGGCGTGTAGAATATAGGGCAAAAACAAAAAATAACTCATGAAGTTCCTATTGAAGGACAAGGGGATGGATCACTAGAAAGCTCAAGGGGATGGATCACTAGAAAGCTCACGAACGAACGGGGAGAAGTTAGACTATCGGGTCCTCATAATTGCGGTCTTTATCCATGATAACGTGCGTCTTGAACTGAACAGCCATTACGTCCCGTCAGTCAATAAGGTGTCCATTTTCATTAAAGCAGGAGACCCTGTTCATCCTTTTCATTTTAAAATTCGCTTGAGAGGTTCCTAATGCTGCGACTTTTCCCTTCATGCCGAGGAACTTAATTACGTAGACAGAACTGTAATAAATGTAACCCCACTCTCTCCGCTTTTCTGGCGTGTGAGAGGGATACACAAATACATCAGCCCACAAACTGTAACAATACAGTCCCTGTCCCTACATATTACGTCGCGAAATTTTACTTTCAGCACCCTTCTTTTTCATATTCGTTTATTTAAGAATCCGTTCTTAGCTTCACATAGCAGATGTAGGAATTATTCTGATCAATTTAAAGGGATGAGGATGAATTAAACGTAGGTTATACAACGACGCCGTATCAGTGGCGGTAGTTCTGTGTGTAAAATTACATTAGATCACTACCACAATAAGTTGAAGTGCCTGGGTAAGAGCCATCGTGAATTCTTTTAAAGGAACTATCCCAGAAATGACCTGTCGGAGCCTTCTCATTGGAATTGCACGTAGCCATAACAGAATTGGCCGAAGCCAACTTCAAGGCAATAGTCCAAAATTTTTATGGAGTTATTCAGGAAAGGGGCAGAAACCTAAGCCAGAAGAGTCGACGACCTCGTCTTGAAATGATCGCGGACGGAATCTCCCAGATACTCGTAAACCACTTCTTTCTGGTCTCACACTTCTCATTTTCTCTTCAGTTACATAAGACAGGCTACTCTGTAGACCATAGGGACGCACTAGAAACTGCAAGGGAAAATTCCCACTTCCTGTGCCAGAAATTAAGTTCCGGCCGTTTAGTAGTTTAACGCTTCAGCTAAAGGGAACCAATAATCCGCAATCGCTTATTCTTAGGACACTTTCACTGCGATAAATAATTGGGAGGGGTGGGCGAGAGAGAAAGGAAAGCAAGTGATTATGATAAAATTTCAATTAGATTTCTGACACTGGACTCCCACAAAAAAAAAGATGCAACGTAATTAACAAAAATTTAAGGAATTTAAACGACCTCAGAGCTGGATTTAATCCTGTTCTTTTCGTGTAAATATTATATTTATGTTGCTTAATAAGGGAAGACGTCTTTTGATGAAAAGCCACTGTGAGCAGCCTGACAGCACAAACTTTAATAAGCTCATTTAACAGAAAGAATTTCTGTTACACCTCACAACAAGCGAGCACAACATTTAAGCTCGAAACAAATGTTCTGGAAGCATTTTGGTATAAAAAATTGCTACAGAAGGAGGAAGTGGAAGCATTACCATAAAATATGCATATTCTTCTTAAGATATTCAGTTTCGCTGTGTTCCATAAACTCCAAGAGCTGGCTTCAGATTCTCAAAGTCGCATTAGTGTCATAAAGGCAACATGCTTGCAGCACGCTTGGTTCATGGTTACCAACGGGGACCCTCTTTGTTTCTAATTACAAGCCGCCGCTCCAAGGTGCATTATACTCATTACGTCAGGTGAAGGGATTTCTTCCGATATGTATCGTTATTTGGTCAACATTCAAAATGTACCTTCCTCAGAATAAAAGCACTTCTATCCATTTATTGTAAAACCTCAAAGGAGGTGTTAAGGTGGAATATGTATTAGACACAATAATATATTCTTCTTGAGAATCTATTTGTCACCAGTGGGTTCAAATATGCATCGCGAATACAGCAAATGTCAGCTTCCCGTCATTAATATTTCAAAGAGCTAATAATCTAACGTGCAATTTTGTAAACTTCGTAATGAACTTACAACTTCCATAAAAGTTGGGATATTTCTTGAGAAAATAAGGGACTTTAAAAAGAAATCCCTTCCACCGAGCTGTATAACGATCTAAGGCCTTCAATCTCGTTTCCAGACGCTGAACCTTTTCAATTTTAACCGTCACATTTTAGCTTAATATATTGTTGGAACCCTATATTTGACGAAGAATATTTGAGAAGCGTACCTCTAAATTACATTCACAATTTTTCTGTTTTGTTGAAAATGTTGGTAGTTCTTTCTAAATGATCAAAAACTGTTAGTAAATATAAAACATAATAATAATAATAATAATAATAATAATAGTTGTCTTACGACCTTACTTTTAATTTATGCGTCGAAGAAAACGTTTGTAAGCATGTTAGTTAAAGATCATATGAATTGTTAAATGTATACAGTGTCGGTGCCGAACGAGTGTGCAGCATTAGTGTAATGAGAGTGACAGAAGGAAAACTAAGTACTCGGGAGAACCTGTCATAGTGCCACTCAGCCTTCTGCAGTTCCTAGGTAAACTGGCCCGAAATCGATCACGGATCTCCGTGGTAAGACACGGGCGACTAACCGCCTGAACCATGGCATGATTAGGAAGAAGGTCGATGAGAAATACGTTACAATTAAAAGTAAAAGCAATTGTTTTTGTCCGACACCCTATAATGTATAATACAACGCAATACATTTAGAGATTAGGCTAAGGACTAGACGGTCCGGGGTGCGACTCCCAGCATAGGCAAAACATTTCCTTTTTCCAAAACGCTCTGACCGGTTCTGGGGCCCATCCAGCCTCCCGTATAATGGGCACCGCCAGGCAACTCCTCGAGGGTAAAGAGGATGGGGTGTAAGTTTAACCATCCACATCCGTCTAATGTCGAGGTCAGGAAAGAATGTAAACACAGTTCTATTCCTCACATATAGTTCACGGCATGAACAGGTACAATATTACCTTACCTTCCTGTACGTTATAGGCTTTATCACTTTCATGATTGACTGCTTTGAGACATTTGTTCAATTTTTACTTCAGTTACATGTAAAGCGTTTCACAGTGGCCATCTAAGTTTTATGAGGGCCTTATATACAGTACAGGTCGCAGTGCCCTGCAGTGTAGCGACTTACGTGGATTGAATGAAGTGGTACTTGGCCTTCCTCTCAAGTAGGATTTATAGTGGACAGATTCTCACTTCAGCTAATTTACAGTATGAGTAACAGCAGAACAGCTTGGGAGAAAAATGAGTCAATCTTTATTTGAAATTCCCTAAAGTAGAAGACTTTGTGCATAAGTTGGAGTTTAAATAACATTTTCCGCTAAATTTCTAATTATAATTTCAATAGGAATTAAGTCGTTTGGGACTTCAAACTGCCGACAGGCGAGCAGACATTTCATTCACATTACGGTTCACTTTGCGTAATTAATGCAAAGGATACATAAGGATAATGTTCTTTCTTGTGTTTGCAAAGAGATTAACAGACACAGCCTATCTCAGTTACTGCACGAAACACTCCTATCGTACATCTCGTAATCAATGAGTGAGCACCACATTAATGACACAGTCTTAAGTACTAAGCTCATCTGTAACAAGTCGTAGGTTTGAAAATGGGCAGCAATTTTTATTCTGCATGTATTGTCGTCTGCCACTTTTCACAGACTTATATACGAAGACAGTAAAGTTCGTGGATTGGCAATATTCAGTGCAAGGTACTTCTAGGTAGAAGAGGGTGATCCGGACGACAGGTGCAAAGTAATACCGACTAAAGCCTATCTCCCTCTGCAGCATTTTCTCTTCCTGTCCGTCTCTAATTTTCAGAATAAATAATGACAAACTAGCAAACTTTAGTTGGCACGTCTTCTTCACAGAGTAAAGCAAGACAACTTTATATGGAAGCCATGTCTAACAGTACGCCCGTCCACGTATCAGCCTCTAACCCATTTGAAGGATTTTCATTAATTTTATATGTTGCGTACCGTGCATATTTATAAGTTAATTAGAACAAACCAACAATTATGCACAAAATTCACAAAGTTATATTTACATTGACTTTATCCCTACATGTTTCAATGGACATGCCATCATCTTCAGGGGATACAAAGTGTTACAGGCACCAAAGCATCAAGCAGCGTAAATTTTGCCTACATGCATCAAACCTGGTCCATAATAAAAATCTAGGAAACGAGCAACATATGCTGCTCGTTTCCTAGATTTTTATGAACTGATTCAATGTTATTTAACATCGATATATCACCACACAGGTTATATGGTTATGTGGCATCAAATTGGATATTTACAAAAGGCGAATGCAAAAGTATTAACCAAATTTCGCCTGGCGCACTAAGGGAATACTTCCGTGGGGGCAAACATCCTTCAGTCCTATAATCGAAAAAAGGACATCCCCATACAATGGGAACTGCGTCACTTAACTGCGATATTTAGCAGGAATATTCTTATAGGGATAAAGAATTTTGTGTTGTTTTCGTCTTGCAGAAAATGTAATATTGCAATCCCGAATATATCACCACAGAACAAGTCAGGCATACGTTTAACTCGATAGGCTAAAAGAAATAACTTAAGCTTCATTTGGCGCTAGCAGACTGTGCGGTATCAAACATACCGTTACATCTTTCCCTAAAGGTAGGACGTTGCATGAATCTCATTACAAAAATGAATGGCTTGTACATCATATCGGTGTGACACCAAACAGTCTAAACCAACAGACCTGCATTAGGATGGTCCACGAATTGGAGATGCGCAGCCACTAGCTAGTCCTATGCGCATACTAAAGAAGTGGATACAAAAGAGAGGTCTGAGAGGCCAAAAACAAAGGCCAGTCTAGAATTCCTCTGGTTGGCGCCGATGTACTCACAGCAGCTTGTTCAAACACAGGGAAGTGTTTATAGAAACCGCGCTAGAAACTTTTGTCAAACATTAAGTAAGTTACCTACATAGAGCAGTTATACAAACAACTGTTTTTTTTTCGGGGTGGTCAACTGAATAATTAATGCTATTAACACTATACCAAACTCAAAGCTTACAATCCCATGCCGAGTCACAAAGGAGACACCCGAGAGGATCATAAATCATCTCTCTGGCATTTTAACCATGTTTTAGAGGGTAACTTTTGTTCCGCATTATACATATTAAGGAGGGTTTCAACAACTCACACTAAAAAATTAAATTATTTACGCTACTTAAGGTAGTGCCACTGTGATATTCAGAGGTTTTGTTCATTTAAGCTACTGTATTCCTACGACGTTACGCAGGGGTAAAATATTCTTTACAATAGTAGTTCCAAAAACATATAAAATATCGTTACTGAATATTTTACGTAAAAATAGCTTAAAAATTTATTTTCATGCTAGCCAAAACACCAACTAGAAGAAATGCCCAATTTGCAGAACAAAATGACTGTAACTATAAAAATGTACAAAACAGAGTTTGAGTGTATGAAGTGCCCGGTCTCGTGAATGATACCTTTCCATACTGGACAAACGCTGCGACGTTAATGAAGTTTCTATTTTAGAAGCCTGAAATATTTAAAATGTCGTAACGTTGACTAAAATGAACGCCATGTGCCAGAGAATTATAAATTTAGTAAATCATAGGGAAGTAACGGGCGCCTAATAGGTAACAACCGGGTAAACAATATTTATAATGCGAGTTAATATCTATGCCATACTCACACGATGAAATTTATTTTGTGTTACAATAACATTACGTTGATTTTGAAGAACAAACGATGAAATGTATGGTGTTCAACAGTAAAACTCTTTCAAGTATGTAAATACAATTTTATTAAATTTTCAGAAGAAATTATTTTCGATTTACATGCTTCATTTTACAGCTATTTCCAAGGACATAACTACCGCGGAAGATGGGCAACGTCTAAACAGTTAGTACTTCAGTCACATCTAATTATCACTTCATTATGGGCAACAAGAATTGTTCAGACATCTGAAAAACCAGAAGATAACATCAAGAGCCGAAGGGCCTTGAAGTAGCAACAGGACCATTTGAAATATACTTATAACCGAACTACAGCAGCGTTATATGGGGGCAGGAGACACCCATGTGAAATTAAACATTTATAAAGTACAACTGAAAGGTACGTGAAAGAAACCTGGACTATAAAAACGCAATAGATATATTTATACAACGAAGATAAGTGGTCGAAGGCCTAACATTAAGCCTTCCTTAAAATTCCACGGTGGTACTAGCGAATTGTGCTCAATAAACTCAAACACGTGCCTATGTGCACAAAACTGCAAACCCAAACACCAGTTAAGATCTGTTTTCACGCGACACAAAGTGCTAATAAATCGTGTTTCACGTATTCACGTGAAACATACACAGTGATTACGCAGTTTCAAGTGTGGTTATCATTCCAACAGACATGGGGAATCCAACGTATATGTAAGTTGCACCAGGTTTAAATATCCACAGGGAATTAATTATCGAGCTCAAAGTTTCCGTACTTTTCCTCAGGCAATCCAAGCGAAACTTAGGATTGTAACTTAAATTACATCACACTCGCATCTTGCCCAGGACTTTCCAGTCCAACGGAAATTGTCATCCTTCCATTTCTCGGAGTTTAACTAATTTCTGTCGTCGACAGACCGTCCTTTAGCAACCAAGCACTGAACACAAGTATAGCATGTTAAAATGATATTTAACCGTTTCAAATACAGTGACTAAGTATGAACCACACATACTGACATCAAAACCCACGTACTCTTCCCACAGACTGTACCACTGTCTGTACAGACTGTACAGTCCCACAGATTGTACAGACTCGGCTACCAACTAGGCCCTTAAGGGCCTAGTTGGTAGCCGAGTGTGTGTGCACACAGATATGACATAGGACGTCTTTCACGATTGATTCAGTGTTGAGATATTGTGCAGAGAGAGAGAGACAAAGAGGCTCCTTTCTGCGTTGCCAAATGTAGGTCACCAAATACTACACATTAGTGGTGCTGGCATTATTAGCAGCTCACCATATATTCCACATTAGCAGGATAAAGGTTAATAAAAGTTTCATGTGATTGAAGCACATAGTGGCACACTGGTAAGCGATAAAACTGAACAAGACTGCAACACCCTTCAGTACCTTGCTCTAGAAGTCAGGAAACGACAGAACAAAGAGGCCGAAAGTGGCATGTGATTTTTATGGGAGCCCGTCACGTGAGAGACACGTGGCCAGCTACATAATGAATGAGGAAAGTAAGACTGTTCCGGAATATGAAATTTATTTGAAAGTATTAGGATTTTAAATTTTACATTTTAGTTCAGCGCAAGTTCTAAAATTCTGAAACAGAACAAGTCTTAACAGAAATGTTCGTAAATCTTTAATTAATTTCGTTGCATGCGTAGTTTCAACTTTACTTCTCTACTCATGGTGTAGTACTTCCCGTACTAACCTTTTAAACAGTATTCAATTTCATTAACCGTTAAAGCAATTACGTAGAAGAAAAAAGACACAAACCGCCTTCATCTTCGATTTCCATCCTGTTAAGTGTTACGCTCACAAGTCAATATTCCGTATTTTTCGGTGCCATCAAAGTGCCCCCGTTTAATACGAAAAACTCTGCCTTAATACCATTGCGCAGCCGATACATCCTACCTCACATACACATAGGAAGTCGCCCAATGTTCAAGGGCATTACTCGATTCCCCAAACAGTTCAGTTGGAACAGGTTGCAATATACATCACAGCCGATCACGCGGTTACTGCTGCGTTAGTTCACTCCACGAACAAAAGGCAGAAGCCTGCCTCTCAACTCCCGTCTCTGAATAATTTAGGTCATGGGTTAACAAAGCTAGAAATAGCATAACTAGTGGTCTGTGACTGGTTGGATAAAGGTCCCCATAAATAGTTCATACAAGAATCTTGATCCAGAGAGGGGACGGATAAAATAAAAGCGGTAGCAGACTGAATAATATGTAAATCATTTATCTTCCTTTGATGCCGAATGCATGTCAACGTTTCAGTAAAACATGTTCAGAGAAAAAAGTGACTGCTGTGGGAATTTCTCGAGCTTCCGAATTACCATCAAACAGGACAGTTTTTGGATGCCATCAACGAGTTCATAATGCATCACGATGTCCAACATTAACCATAATGGCCTCAGAGGCCTGTATTTATTTATGTGTTAATTAACACTTAATCAGTAGTTCAGGCGATATAGCGTGGAATGGTTGAATGTAGCTCAGACCATAATACGGCGTCGAATAACAGAACGACTAAGAAATGAATGATTGAAATTATAGTAGGGAAGAAAGCGGCCGAGACCTGATTTAAAGTACCGCCTCATCATCTGTCTGGAGTGACTGATGGAGAAGAATTTGTAAAAGTATAGGTGGAGTCACCGCTGTCACAGGTAGGCTGAACACAGTGAGCCACTACAGACTTAACACAAAATGTCGCAGCCCCGTTGGCAAAACCAACTATCAGCCGAGCGCCAGATCCTCCCAAGTCAAACCAGCAAGTAATTTCAACCATTCACCAACCCCAAAGAGATCATCCAGCATACAGTCATCATCAACCCCGCTACAGAAGACTCACACATACAGACTTATACCGGGACACCACATCATCGTATCGAAATTACAGTCGAACCCGGTTATAACGACATTGGTTAATGCGAAACCTCCTCTATAGCGTCAGATACTCTGTGGTACCAATTAATTCCTCACTGTTAACCGTAACATTACACTCCTCGGTTATAACAACACTCGTTTATAACGACACAAAATATTCAGTCTCTTTCTGACGTTATAACCGAGTTCGACTCTAATAGCATTTTCAAAAGTGTACAGTTCTCCTATATATGAACCGCATGAGTGTAGAGATCTGTGCTCTTCTGGGGTATAACGCAGCGTCAAGTGGTAATCCTTTACTAACGTTTCGGGACAACGTATCAGTCCGACCTTTAAGGGTCAAGAACTCTTCTTGGACTTCTTGACCCTTGAAGATAGGACTGATACGTTGTCCCGAAACGTCGCTAAAGGATTACCACTCGACGCTGAGTTATTCCCCAGAAAAGGGTAGACCTCATCAGCATCGCGGCGGAAGCCTGAAGTCATGTACGAGCGTAGCTTCGTGAAGTGTCATCAGTCTCTCTGTTACATGCAATTAAGTGACCATCACTTAAATATATGTGGTGGGCAAATACTTATTGCATCGAATCGTGCAATTCTGAAGTTCACACTCTATACAGCAGCACATCTCCCGTCCCTTAGACATACCGCACAGTATCTCTCCCTGGAATCAACCCAATGCGACTTCTAGCCTAGGGCCACTAAGTACGGGACGTAGGAAGTCCATGATCTATACATCGTCCGGAAAGTGTCAGCCATTCCCCACAGACTGGAAAACACCCACGTTACTCCTTCTCCAGTCTACGTGTACAATTGACTAGCTAGTTTTCATAGCAAAACACCTTAACTTGGTGGGAAAGAGTGTGTTAATCACATATCAGTTACCATGAAGGCGAAAGATGTGGAAAACTTCGCAAAAAACCCTACATGCCGTGCGCGGGAGCAAGGTGGGTGGCTACGTGCACGCGATAGAGTTGCGTTATCGTCGCAGGGTGTACGTACTTAACAGGCATGTCGCTCTGTGCGCAGTCGCGGACATAGGCCTAATTACAGCGACATCGTCGGCTTGGCCTCAGGGGAAAAAAAATATCTGAAAAGTAACAGTGATAATAAAATGTAAATTTGCCCCTGGGCTCAATTAAGCGCTACAACGGGAAGGCACGTGTGGAAGTGGAGGTATGGGTTCACTAATTCGGAACTAGGCGGAAGTGAGTGGCCAGCTTCACAATTCGATCGCTTTTTTCTTGCGAGAGGGGGTGGACGCGATAGTCGGCCTGGGCCATCTGGGTCCTGTGACGAAAATTGCAAATTGGCAATTTTTTGTAATAGTTGGCGCTCCTGATAGGCCTACTCGCAGCCATCTTGTAACGCACTCAAGGCAACGCCAAGCCAGTTCTTTGTGAATACGCGACACGAAAACAGGTAGTCAAGCCAGGTAGATGAGTGCTGACAGTGTTCTTACAGATTTATTGTTCGTAATATTTTTGAAAGTGTTAATTGTTACAAACGTGCAATTTTCTTCATACAAGTGGTATTTCAAGTGAATGTATGTGAACTAATGTTATTCAAATGTTTATACACATCATTATCAAAGTACAGTCCACTCATCAAGAAAGGTGTTTGATTAGTTAAAACTGCTATCATTTATTTCAAGTTAATTGTGAGCTACAAAATTTCAGCTGCATCAATTAAAAATGAACCAGCCCTTTTAGTTAAATGGTTGTAATTGCAACATAGCGTTCGTGTCGGTTAATTCTCTTATATGTATTCGGTTCAAACTGCTATTGCGTTAAAGTAATAGGGCGCTTTGGACATGAGAAAATTTCATGTCCCTGCCAGCAGTCGAACCATGATTCTTGGATCACCCACCCCGTACCCTAATCAATATTCCGACAGAAATATTCCAGCAGTAATAGTCAAGATAAAAAGAAGGAAAAGGGAATTCTAAGTTTCTGGTTGAAGACAGCCGTCCCGCCCCCTTAATTCAGATTTGTTTCGCTCTGGTACCGTATGTTCATCATCTAAGAAGTTTTTTAAACAAAAAAATAAAATCAAGAGTTTACAGTTAGATCACTTTTTTAAAATAGGATATTTCTGCTCATACATAACCCTTGCCTTAAAACCAAACTACAGCTTATAGCCTATTCGAAATACTTTATTGTCAAGGAATTACTTAACATAAGCGAACAAGAAACGCTGATGGAGACAACCGTCATGTCTTCACTGAACAAAGCGACAAAATGATTTAATGCAGAGATTACTTAAATCGTCATAATAATCAAAATCTTTAAAGCCAAATTAATTCGCGGATGCACATTCAATGTACAATGTTACGTTAAATAATAAATATTTTTATGAAAAAATTATTGCTCTGTCGTAGTACGATATTCGATGTCCCCACCGAGAAGTGGACATATTACATTGAAATACGGAACACCTTCAGGACAGTCAAGTTATTTGTGTGGATATTTATACAACAAACACGCGTAATTGTCGTTTATTCAAAGTAAATACGCACCTGGTATTATTTAGTCACTCTTTATGAGGTTAAAAACTATCTCAGAATCTTTCCTTTATCTGGCATACGAATCTTTCAGTAAAGTTGTCGTGCCGTCCCATTTTGGATAAAATCGGGCAAGAATGACGGACGCACAGCGTGAAAACCTAACGAAATTCTGCAAGCATCTCCAGTGCAATTCTCGTGTACATCCTTACACATTTATCTGAGCGACAAAACGTTTCAAGCAAAATTTGTACAGAAAAATTACATATTATGTGTCCAACATATTCCGCCCATACCTCTCATTAACTTCGAAACAAAAATTATGAATTGGATATCCTTGCAAAAAGTCGTCGAACGTGACGTCTGCGTGTCTGTTTACAGGCATGAAAACCATTGGCCGGATGTTTGTAATATAGTACGACAGACTTCCATCAGAATTCGTCTGAAAATTCCAATTTCCAGCCACGTATAACGGTAAATATAGTACCCTTTATAGAAGGCCATACATGGGCCTTTTCATACATGTCGTAAACGGTTAATCAAATTTATGAACACGATACCAGTAATCTTAGTAAACTACAAATAATGCCACTAGTAATTCTGTGCATTATGTTATGGAACACGTTCTTTCCAATTTTGTTCGAACATATCACGTCTCGGCTATTACAGACCCTTGTGTAAGAAAACAATTTCTATTTCCATGTTTGTAAATCTTATTTTACACTCCCTCATCGCATTTTATGTGTCGCAGACTCTGTGCCGTTGCTGTAAGTTTTTGAGATAGGACTTCGGCTAGAGACGGCTTAAGCAACCACGTATATTCCAAACGTTGGCCTCAGATTGACCATTTCTAAAAAACGTTTCCCAAAATATTTGTTTGTAGAAAAGAATTACCGACTAATCAGTTATCAATTTCGTAAAAACGTGCGTTAAGTTACGGATGTTATGATTTCAAGGCGGTCCAAAGTTAGTGGCACTCCTGTTCTGGGTGCAGTATGGCTGTGTCAACGAGGACTGTACAACCGTAACGACAGTTATGTCCTTATGGTCAGGGTGAAGCAGGCGGCGGAGAGGATATCCGAAATATTGACATGCAGTACATAGCTAACCATCATCACACCAAAACATAATCTAAAACATAAATAAATTTTATGAAATCGTAATGTACATAATCGTAGTTACAAAATTTAAAAAAAAATTGGTACCTTTCCTATCAGATATTATGTGACCTTTAATTCATACTGGCACAGCCCGGAATTATGGAGACATTGCATTTCGCTTCGCTCGCCTCCGAGTTTCAATCCGCCCAGTGCAGAAACATTTTTGTGCACTTTTCAAACTACACGTAGACCCGCCAAGTGGCCGAGCTGGGTTTGGTCTGCAATGGTCCAAGTCCTGTTAGGCCTGGAAATTTTCCATTCTTCACTAGTTCTAGAGACATTTTGGGTCCACCCAATCTCGTACCTAATCGTACCTCAGCTACACTCCAAGTTGTTTACCTGGTATAAAGCAGCCGGATTGTCTAACTTAAAATAACCCCTATACAGTAAACAGCCTAGGATGCATGCAAAACTACCTCCACGCCCACTAACTAACTTCACGGAGCAGAGGCCTTCTTGAGAAGCTAACAGTTTCTCAGCTAGTCAAGAAATTCCCTGCATTTTATGGAACCCGTAGGTTCATTATCGCATTCACAAGATCCTGCCACCTGTCCCTATCCTCAGCCAGCTCAATCCAGTCCATGCCCACATCCCACTTCTTTAGGATCCATTTTAATATTATCCTCCCATCTACGCCTGGGTCTCCCAAGTGGTCGCCTTCCCTCAGGTCTCCCCACCAAAATCCTGTATGCGCCTCTCTTTTCCCCCATACGTGCTACCTGCCCCGCCCATCTCATTCTTCTCGCTTTGATTACTTCAACGCCCCACGCGCCTAAATTGAATGGTGGGTTGATTGAGTATTAGGTTAATCAAGAAAGCTACCTTAATTGCATAAACTATACAGAATCCACTGACATGGCAGATGTACGAAAACGCTGGCAATGGGGCGGTCTTGGCGTATCCACAATTACTTAGGATTCCGAATTTCGTCTACCCGGGAAAAGAAAACGCACAAATCTTCATTCACTGCAGCAGGCAGTAATTCTTTTTACTTGTGAGGCGTGCTTGTGAAATTTTATAGAGTCGCATTAGAGCTCCACGTAAGACAGGAGTTACAATGGATCGATAAACCATCAAAATATAATTCACTGACAAATTTTAATTCACATCCTGCGTTGGAATGCCTTACGTTCCTAGAAGTTGATGTACATTAACTGGCAGGAAGGTGGACTTCGCGTAATGCGTTTACTTTATACACTTCACGCAAAAAACGTATAAATATAGGCCACAGCACATTCTCTCCACACAAATATACTTCACACACAGATACTACATATTATGGTAAAGTAATGATTGCCTGCCAAGGCCCTTAAATATTGATACTGTGGTGATAAAGGAGGAGGAATAACAAACCAGTAGCAATCTACCTAATAACCAGGAAGATGTCAATAAACTGTAATTCACACATTAAGCCAAGAGAATAAACTCCATTATGTACTAATTTTAAGGGAGCAAAGAATGTATTTAAAATCTAAATGATACTGGTAAAGCGTTTCTCTATTGAGGTGACACAAACTTTCCCCACCATCTGGTTTTTTGTTACAGTATTTCGGGGGATAACACTGCTTACATCATCAGGTCCGGCGATGTAGCTTAATTCCATGTGGCTGACCCAAAGAGTAGATTTCATTTACTTTGTGTTTTAGCTGCTGGAGTAAACACAGCCAGTACTCAAACAGTTGTGGCTTTAACAAAAAAGGACAACGGAAAAAGCATATGTGGGTCACCGTATTACAGTGGTGTGATTGTGTTCATGTTTATTTCATTCTCTGGTTACAGTATACTTCATCATTCGTTTCAAGAGCAGAATGAATTTCAGAATGATGTAACATATCACTATTCAGTTCAGAATTTTGTATCTTCCCATTTTCCACATATAAACCTAACTGCTAAAATATAAAAACTATAATTTTCTCATTTCTTATACAAAAACTCTCGTACTGGATGAAGAACACAGACAGAAATAATGTGTCTAGAATGGAATAGATCTAGGTCACTTAGCAGGGTAAGGGCGCAAAAACGAAATTTATAAACCCCGCGATGTACTATCTATAACTTTAAAGTCTCTTCAATAGTCAATAATTATCAATCGCTCAAGAACACCCTGTATCATAGACTAAATTAATTGTCTGCTTTTTGACACAAAGTAGATGAAAAAGGCTACGAAAAAAAAATTGCTACATGGCGTTTTACACAATCTGAAGTCTTCACTGAGCTCTACGATATTAAATGTAAGAGGATGACGCGGTGAAACACGTGGCACGCATGAGGTAGTTGAGGAACGCACACAACATTTTACTCGAAAAGAGAACATCTGGAACAGGACGATAACTGAAATGTGTCTAAAAAATAAAGCACGTGTGTGGACTGGATTCACGTGGATCAACAGAAGGTCTTTTGGTGGGCTCGTGTAAACTTGTTAGTTCACCAAAATAGGCGCGGAGATTCCTGGATTAACTGAGCGCCTATCAGTTTCTCAACAGGCTTTCAGCATGGGTCTACTTGTCTTCATATTTTTAAGCTGCCTTGCATCTAAACGGGCTTATACTGGAGAGCTAGTTCAATGTTCTGATCATTCAGGTTAAACTTGTGGTAGAAAACATAGCACTATGACAGGTTTACATTCCAGTACCGCCCGCTTCGCTATCGAGTACAAAGCTTATAATGCTGCTTCCTTGAAGAAGAAAAACAAAAATTAGAACACCTTTAGGCGAACCAGACATAATACATGTCTTTACCTAACTTACGATAGGCCTATATTTATTTAATCCCTTTAAACTTAGCGTTAAAGGAGGTGGACAGATAAACAATTTGTAAGCAGACAGCAAATTTACACTTCAAGTTACACAGCACTCACATAAACAGATTCAGAAAGAGGCAGTTGAAAATAACAAATAAAGCTGCTCGGATTCGAACTAGGCACCTCCCGAATAATTTTAGGTATTGACTACAACATTCACCAAATATTATTCGGGTAATCAAATCGAGAAGAATGAGATGGGTGGGGCATGTAGCACGTATGGAGGAAAAGCGAGGTGCATACAGGATTTTGGTGGGGAGACCTGAGGGAAGTCGACAACTTGAGAGACCCAGGCGTAGATGGGAGGATAATAATAAAATGGATCTTCAATAAGTGGTATGGGGGCATGGACTGCACTGAGCTGGCTCAGGATAGGGACAGGTGGCGGGCTCTTGTGAATGCGATAATGAATCTCCGGGTTCCATAAAATGCGGGGAATTTCTTGACTGGCTGAGAAACTGTTAGCTTCTCAAGAAGGCCTCTGCTCCGTGGAATTAGTTAGTTATTGACTACAACATTAGCTTTCACGATGTTAAAAGACTCAAAAACTACGTGACGTTAACCCACTTTTGCATACAATTCTCGGAATAAGTAGCAGTGTTCGGGTAAACTGCGATTTTTTTATGTTTATTTTTATCTGAATTCTACTTTCATAAAAAAATTCAGAGCAGAATTAGTTGTGGTGGTGGAACAAACATCAAAGGCTGTGGTTTCTTGTACCCTTGTTTCCTTCTAAAGGACCAGGATACGCTTCGACGCACCCACAAAGGGATATGCGAGTAATTCCTTGCTTACATCCTTCCGTACTTAAGATTTTTCATTTCCATTATTACGTCTCACTTTACCGCAGGGGTCTTCTCACAATATTTTTGACCAGAATAAAAAGTTGCTCCCATTAGTGAGCAGAACCGCAAAAGATCGGCACGCAACTTCACTTCCACAGATTCAAGAAATCAGTACAAACCGTAAACCTACAAAAGTGAATGTGATGTCGATTTACACAGGAAAACTAGACATTTTTCTTTCTACCACGAACTTTATATACCGTGGTTTCTACACTACGCTTTTGCGAATAAAATATTCGGGAATAATTTAATCATTGCTAAAATTAATATAAAAATATCTATAAATATTAAGCTGTTACCTCACACAGAACAGACGGTTTCTATTAGAAGTGTTTGTTGGCTCATATCGTAAAAACCCGTTCCGTATCGCAGAAAAAACACGGAACACAAATATATTGCGTGGGTAAAACTCAGCTGTCTAGTGTTGTACCTGGTGATACACACAGTAACCATTTAGCTTCAAAGGGTTAATCTCTCAGCTGTAGACACACAGCACATTTCAAAGATTAGCAACAGGGCGCTGCAGCACTTCCACATAGAGATCATTTAACGTCCTCCTAGATAAAACTGAATAAAATCATACGCCAAAAACAACAGTGGAAGAAGTATATGTGCATAGAATTCAGACATGATGATTATAGCTGTGATATAAAGGTAGTTCACAAGTTGTATATACAAATTTAAAATTGAGAAGAATTTAATGTAATTTAATTTTTTGTACTTACAAAAGATACAGGCCTAAATCCTAACATAATATGTAAAAGGATCCTCCCGACTGATAGAGTTGTTCATTGTTAGGGAATTAAATAAGGAGTTTAGGACATAACAGATATGTAACTCAGCTAAACATAGTGTCGCTGAGGAAAATGAGCTCAAGGAAGCCACGACATCATGAAAAAATCTTTCCTTATAAAACAAGAAATTTAAGCTAAATTACCAATTTTTGTGACGAAATCTTCTGAAGAAGGATAAAGCAGATTTCGCCGAAGCACTCGTACGGTGTCACAACCCGGAATGTCACAATCTAAGTTATAATCGTCGCGATAATCTTAAATTTAACACAAGCTGTGTCTGAAACGGACAGTGTACAAAACGAGCTTCCACTTTCAGCACGAAACTTTATAAAATGTTATACGAGTAAAAGTCACACAAAAATACGTAATGTGCATTTACAAGCTTCCTAATAAAAGCGATTCTAGTATATTCAAAAGTCGCAAACACGGTGAATGCTAAAACATTTTAGATTCGTCTACCAGTGGAATTAAAACCAACATTTCCTAGTTCGGGTCACACATGACTTGTTTATTTGTAGATGAGCATATATAAAAAAGAGAAAAAGCCGTATTGAATATAATGTTGGATTACTTCATAGACATTACTGAATAAATTATATTTATATACGTAGGCTTATAACGCAGAAGCAAGGTCATTTTTTCACAAACGAATGGAAAATTCTGGCTTGTGGTTAAATTTGGACACGGAAAGCTGGGTCGCAATTATGGAGCAGATTCTGTTTTAATAATGAAGTATTGAGCAGCTGCCTTGCTTCGTATGGCAGTACAGTTCCAATATTTGCCATCGTCAGTGCCTCAGGCAGGCAATGTTACGCCGAGGTTACCACACTTCCTGCCGACAACGGTTCTTTCCGCCTGCTCCTGTTTTCCTGCAGCAGCAGGAAAACAGGAGCAGCAGCATTACCGATAACTCACAGTCATAGAGTAAAATATAAATTTAGAGTTTTCCGACATGTTTAATTATGCACACATACAATGAATCAGAGATAGTTATGGCATTAGTATTCGGTCACCTACCAATTCCATGCCTTTTATGGAACTCAAAGATTTATGTCCGTTTTTATAAAAGCCGACTCCGTCCTTGTCGTAGGCCACTTGAATCAGACCAAGCCATATTTCCTGCAACTACATATATTTTATATTACATATATATAGCAGAATCAGAATCCGGAGGGTAACAAATGCTCAGCCACGCAGGATTTAATCCGCCTTTTATGGTATCCGAAATTGCATTACCTTTATCATAAGATCGTGCCACAGATCCCTAACTGAACCAAATAGTTCCAGTCCACATCCTCAGTCATGTTTCTCTTAAAATCCTGTTAAACATGAGACCACTAACATCAAAGTCAAAGACTGTTTCACCTACTGGCATTGTTGGTAAGAAACTCATTTATTATTCATGGTCTGACGCACCCTTCAGTTTCTTAAAAAGTAATAGGCTTTTGAATTTTTTAAATACCTATACATGTCATTTGTTTCCATCTAAATAACTGTGACTGCCGGGTTTTAATCCCAAAGGCTATTCTTTTTTTAAACCAACTTGTACGGATATCGTCGGGATTGAAACAATTTTCAAAAATATACGTTTTAAGATTTGTACTGAACAAACCTTATAACGTTCTTCCCTAATGCTTACTTTTCGTTGTCGCTTGCATTACACATAAGCACTGCCGTTATCAAGAATTTATACTGAAATATTTCTTACATTTTAAGCACTGACAACAGGACACTGTAAAAAAAAGAGCAGTATTTATTGTTCTAAACTACATACTGCAAACATTTAAACGCGCAATTTTATTTTAGGGAAAACCCACAAACTGGTTAATAATTACCAGTAAATGTGATAAAAGTACGTAACGCATTATTCCAGGCATTATGAAAAACAACCTCTTACGTATTCCTGATTTTGAACAAGACACAGGCGACGCACTTGAACTCGAAAAGGACACTTTCCGAACGTACGACTCTGGATCAATACATAAACGCTGTGATAAATTCACGTCACACTTAACACTTAAATACGACTCACAGAAGTTCCACAAGTTAAAATCTCATTAAGATTCAACCCTACTGCACATTCATCATGGATAAATTCACTTGCGTTTTGACATCTGATAATCACGTGACGGCCCTGTATCTCCTGGACTGTTATATGGAGATTTCATGTTTGCTTCTGACATACAACTGGAAGTATAAAAACGAATTTTGAGCCCCTAAAATCTGTAATAATTACAGAGACTTGCAGAGAGTAATGCACAGAGTAAAACGGCAAACGTAACTCAATTTCGACCAAGAATGGAAATCGCTAGGTTTGATTTGAGGGGTCTCATGAAAAGAGATGATCTCGTGCACCTACTGCTATTCCAACTCCTGATTATTTCTCCTGTGGCCTAGTCTCTCTCTCTCTCTCTCTCTCTCTCTCACACACACACACACACACACACACACACACACACACACACACATATATATATATTTGGGAAGCGTACATTTAAATTATCAGAAATCTTTTCCCGAATAATGTATGTGACAAGAATTGTAACGCTTCTGAACCGGACAGTTCTACCTGGATCGTTTCGAATTTACACTTGGAATATAGCTGTTGGGCTGCTGGCAGCATGAGTGCTTACCCTCAGTTTGTATATACAACAATCGACATAAGGTATACATCGTATCATTACGAAATTTGCTATGCCCTTTCCTGAGCTTCCCCTTACAGCCCGATATGAAATACAGACGTTCCTACTGTCGGTTAAGTAGAGGTCAGAAACTGGTAATACAGGTCACTACGAGCCTTCAGTTTCTTGTTGACTCATAGCTCCAGTCTTTCCTAACTATCCACGCTAGACGGGAGTGAGTGGTTGGTTAGATTCAAGTCACGACGGCTTTAATCTCGTGCCAAGGGCCCTGGTATATACTGCACTAAGGAGGGGGAGGCTCCAGCGTCGGTGTGGATGCAGTGACGAAGACAACTGTCTCCGCGTCATCCTAAAATCAAACCACAATTTGCCTAGCTGAGTGACTTATCCTGGTCCTGTATTGCAGAAGTTTTATAAATTCTCAAGAAAGCGCTGCAGAAAATGTACGATGAGGAACTGTAGGGGCGCAACTTCACACGACTACATAGAGAAATTCGGAAAATATGCGTTTTCCGTATGGAAAAAGGATTTGAGTGTTTGAGGTACTTGAGACGGTGGGTGGGTGCCTTACAGCGAGCTCTTTGACTTGCAGTTCAAAGAAATCCTACTATTTCGCTCGCTGCTAAACATCGTCGCAGATAAAGTACCTTGAAGCTTACAGGCCTGTGTATAATATTTCCCATAATATTTAACATTCACATTTGCACTTTTATGCGTTAAGTCCATTCTGGAAATTATACTACCGGCAGTATGTTTCTACGTAACTGAACAGTTCTCTTCAGATTATTATGTTACCGACATTTTGTTCCAAGGCACCTGAAAAGTCCGGTCAGATCGTTAGGATATCGACATTTTACGCCTATATACTTGGAGGCTTCTTCAGATAGGATAGTTAATTACCGACATTTCGTTTCTGCAATTGATAGGATTCTTTAAATCGCTAATTTACGACAGTGTGTTCCAGAGTACCTGAAAAGTTCCTTAAATTGCTACATTATGGACACTGTGTTTGTGTATCCTTGAAAACTTCCCATTTCATATTTCACCGACATTTTCTTTCTATAAAACTTAAAAGTCCATTCATATGGCTACATTACCGAAACAGTTTCCTTTCATTTTATATTAGCGGCTCTCTGCAGCTCTATGTTGCAGTCCATTTGTGTCTACAGGTTATAAATCTCGACATCCATACCACACTGAACAGAGCACGTTCGTATTACATAACTACAGAGGCCATCCTACGAACACAATCGCGCTAATAAAATGGAGTTTATAGTGAATGAATGCCGGAGCGCTAGGCAGCATTGGAGGAAGTGTACAAAAGACAAGGCATTGCCATACCAACACAAGAGGTTCCAATCTGTCAACATCAACCTGTTCCGTGTTACTTCCAGCCCAGTGAATTACGAACATGTGGTGAAATCAGATACGTTTATACGGATATAGAATCCACAAAAAAAATAAAATAAAATAGAATATAAAGAACACAAAGCGTCTGCAGTCCCATTTGAAGTGCAAGTCATTCAATTTATTTCAAAGGGCAGCAGAATATCGTCTATGCAGCGACTTGTGGGTATTAATCAACCCTGATAACGTACCAGTAATTGAAAACCCGCTGATGCTGCTGCTGCGCAAACTTGGCCCGAAGACTGCCAATTATCAAGCGCAAGATCGCTCGGCGCTTCATTACAAGCCACTGCGAGCAGCACCTGTTCTCTGCAAGGTACAGCAATATTATACAGAGGAACCTCCCACATTAATCCCCTCTTAAAGCGGCCACCCTCTTAAGTCATCACTGATTATTTAATCTCTGCTTTAACCCTTCGAAGACTGCCATTCATCCGAACTACAGAGCAGTTTCTACCTCACAGAAACACGTTCTGTGCCTATTACGAAGGCTAGTAAGTTCATGCTCTTAGGAGAAATAACTGATTTATTACGAAAATAAGAAACACACAAATACACGGCGCTGTCAAACTGCACAGTTCCTTGACTTAATTAGCAGTACGTGTCACATATAGCAGCCGGTGGGCTCTACAGGGTTAACTGTACAGAGAAATTATCAAATAATCATTTAGAATTGAATGTTGTACATATTCCGAAAAGCTGCCTTACACATACATGTTGGAGCAAAACATATTTTGTGCAGCGAGTGGTGATAAAACTTGTACGTGAATCATTCAGAAGTTGAAGGGATATCTAAGGAGTGCTTTTGTCGTACAATGAATATCTTCGTATGGGAATAAAAATAAGACTTAAATATTTTTAGTCCAATGTTAAATTCTTAAATTCAGTTTTGGAACACTGATATTCTAAACGTTTTGAATTAGGCACCATTTTATAATTTTAAAAATAAAATGTCTTATTCAGAAATATTTTGAAAGACATGGAAAATATTATGTGGCAAGTAAGGAAAAGGGCAAGCCTGGCATTTTATAACGCCAAATAATTTTTCCACCCTTGCACACAAAGTTAAAAATATGCTGAGGAAAACTAATATGCTGTGGAAAATAAAGTAATTTAAATAAATGTTACATACATTGCCAAGAGACGTACAAAATTAAACAAATTAAAATTCAATGAAAGGAAATATACGTACTTCATTATAGTGTAAAATGTATAAACAAATCGCACAAAATGAAAAATCACAGACCGGCAGGTCGTGCATTTCTTCACAAAACAAAGAGGTATAAATGGTCCACGTAAGATTAAAAAATGACTATCGAGTTGTAATAAGACTGAGTATTATCCTGGAAAATCAAAAAAGAAGAAAGTCTATAATGTGCGAATATTAACAGCATGGTGGAAGGAAGAGCAAAAAATGCTGGTACTACAAATTCACACATCTGCGAGTTCTGTACAGAAATACCAACCTCAACAGTGGATAGCTAAAATTGCAAGAGAGGTGTAAAGTATGCGAACGTAACACCGTCTGTCCATGCGATGCTATCAGCACGGTAAGATGCATATGAACATTCTGAACACCTTTGTTTCCTACGCTACCAATTAAAGGCAAACGTTAAATCTGTCTCGATATCACGTCATTTAGGATCTTAATATTCAAATTTCTCAACTTCTTAATACCAAGAGTACTTAAGACAGTATTGTGTAAAATACATCCGTTACTTCTGACAAGTCCTAAAATAAACCTCTAAAGATACCTCAATGAAAAAGTAAGGCGGTGAGATTACTGAAATAGGGAATTATCGTTGCAGAGAATGGAGCATTAAAGCACTTTAAGCATGGAAAGTGATGCTTCAGGTCTCTTTTCATTATGGTATATGACCTGAGGCAATAAAGACACTTTTATGCTTATACTCCGCCAACAGTTGCTACTGGCGGGAATGCGCTTGCATTTGGTAATTTTACCTATTAAAGACAAATTTTGGCTGGATGGATGTCTGAGGGTTGCATGTATGAAAGTTTATAGAATGCAGTGGCTGGAGTCTTCTGTGACTGAAGGGAAATTACTTCCGGCGAAAACCTCTGTGATTTAGGCAATCTGGTTCTGCCCGTCTTTATCTACGCCTTGATATTTCCCTTTCTACTGAGGGAAATTACGCAAAACTTCAATCAGGGTACAGAACAGTGTTTGACAGTAGTCGTATCCACTAGGCCGCGCGTTATTATTGGCAGCATCAACTGGCCTGCCGACATTCGGCCGCCTTTTGTTAAGGCCAGGATCGGCATGAACATCTTCCAAGTTTCCGAAGTACGGGGTACCGCCCATCAGCTAAATTTTAACCTCTCAATTAGTGCTTTATATGGTCAGCGAATAATGCAACTTTTAAATCCTAGACAATCTGTCATTAACATATGATGCGTTCTTCGCAACCGACATGAAACGTGGATCACATCATTTGCTGTTTCCGGACATCACTGCGGGTGGTAGATCCCTAGATTGGGTAAACATAATTTATCACACGATGGATGAGTTGCTTACAAAGCAGCAAGGCGTTTATGATGGACATGCAGCTTCTCCTGTTAAGTAGAAGGCCTAGCCGGATTTGGACCCCCTGTAAAAACTACGGCCTTTTCAATAACGAAGCATGCAAGCGCTTCTATTCAGTTTTTGTTTCTTCTTCTCAATGTCACTTCCTTTAATATGAAACTAATGCCCAGTCCACAATACCAGCCCCTTAAAACATCTAAGCCATTTCAAAGTTTTAAACCTTTTTACGTATGATGGGTTATTCACACCATAAATACAAGCTTAGAGAGGAACGAGAGGAATAACATCGACAGCCCACCAAAAGCCAGTTGTTTCGGTAGCAGCAAACTTCAGTCTACGTAAAATCCTGTTATACTTGCTTGCAACATGTATAAAACGCTGAACAACTTAGATTACTTACAATTTCCTCACACTATTAATGAACCAAATTCATGAACAAAAAACTTTAAACACCAACAAATGCACAAAGAGTTTATTCTCGTCAATTATAACTCACTCCTACATGTTTCGACCCTGCTGGGTCATCTTCAGGGAGAAACCTTCCGTTGTCGTTACACTGGGCAGTGCACAGTCAACAGCACATTCTCGCTAAACTGTATAGTGCAACATAGTGTAACGACAACGGAAGGTTTCTCCCTGAAGATGACCCAGCAGGGTCGAAACATGTAGGAGTGAGTTATAATTGACGAGAATAAACTCTTTGTGCATTTGTTGGTGTTTAAAGTTTTTTGTATAATATAGTGCACGGACATGGAACACATGAAATTCATGAAATCTAAATGTAAAATTTTTGTAAGAGTAACGCTATGACTTTTAAAGTGTTATATTATTCACCCTGCGCTACAAAATAGCACTTCATTATTTATTACTATCCTTTCCGCCAATAAACACTTTTCTCAGAAAACCACAAGGCTCCTTCTCAAGAACTTCACGGTTTCTGTTTTGGACTGCCGTAAGACGATTAGAGCTATCAAGGGACTGTATACAAAGAAACACAGAAATACAAGCCGTATTCTTTTTGAGACGTTGTTTCAATAATGATAACAGTTGACTGCTTTTCCAGTTTCATTTGATATACGATTACAAGATGTTCAATGTGTTAAAATGCGAGGCTGCGACCTATATAGGCCTGTTTATTCCGTGTCTGTAGTATGAAAATCCTGTACTAAACAGACTGAACTGATAAAGACAAGCATACAGTCATATCCGCTGTGAAAAGGAATTTCAAATTCTTCAGAGAAAATTTTGGAACCATCATACCGTCGTGCGTATATATAATCACTACTTCAATCTTCACAGAATAAACACAACACTATTTTCATGCACCTTTTTATTCTCCCACAACATGTTTCGGCGGCGTACGCTGGCCATCATCAGGTAGAAATTCACAAAATCAAGAAAGAAAAGTATACGTTAAGGTGGAGGCCCCCCCCTTTAGAGTTAAAAATTAAAACTATACATTTATAAAGTTATTATTCCCTATAAGGAATAATAAAGTTTAATGCATATGTTCTCGTAGTTAAAATCGCCCATGTATAGCCACTAAAATACATATGGACGGAAGAGGTCCCTATATGTTTACTTAGAAAGAGTGCCAAGCGGATCAGTTCGGCAGTGTGCACACAATCTTTTTACAGGCGTTATACTTCGCGGACGGCGTAGTAGCTTCAGTTGAAAAGGACGTGCCTTTTTTGGGGAACACCCTGTGTAAGACGGACAGCTCTGTGGTACTTCTAATACTTCTGATACACAGACAAGATAATAGCCAATAAACTGAATCCTTTAGGAGGTACTAAGATTTAACTTCGGTAGGATTTCAGGTTTTCTGTTCGTAAATTTTGAGGTTTCTCTCAGCTTCTCCAGGCAGCTACCGTCTCTTGCGTATACATTATTCATGATCATCATGCCCTCTCATTCAGCGACTGAAACTGAACATTGGCCCTAAATATCATAATGTTCATCACTGTCATAGGGCTACCGAGACTCATATTCTTTAAAATCTGGGGTGGTACATTCAAATCCTTTACGAGCATCAAATATCTAATAATACAAATCTGTTACCTAGATCTGCGCCCTCCCTTGGATATTATGCGGCGTGGTGTGGCAATTGTTTACCAATGTTTCGGGACAACGTATTGGTACCATTTTCAAAGGTCAAGATCTTGACCCTTGAAAATGGTACCGATACGTTGTCTCGAAACGTCAGTAGGCAAGTACCACACGACGCCGCGTAATATTCCAAAAGAGCACAGATCTCATCAACATCGCGGCGGAAGCCTGAAATTAAATGTTACCCTTTTTGTATTGTTTTTGCTGCCTGCCTACGCGCATTTCTCTAGCTGTGGGTTACTAGCTTCCGACATCGAACCTTGGATAAGACTACATGCATATTAAATTGATTACACTGAAGTCTGATGAAAGGCTTGAAAATGGTAGCTATAAGAGACGTGACTGGTATTTCGAACATTGGTCACCGTCTCCGTTACAATATCCACAACTTTTCGGACGATCAAATATCTAGCCTCTATCACTGGAATAACAGAGACTAGATCTTTCCAATGGGCTCTTCCTCTCTGTTTTCTTCCTGAACAGAGAAAAAGTCTCCATCCTGGAAACGTTGTGGGACTTTCAGCCTGAGAAAATGGATAACACACAAAATATCAGCTATGTCTGTTACAATAAATCACTGTCAGTGTCTTTAAAATCGTGCTTTAAAACACTGTAGCGACAGTAATGCCATCCTTTGACCTAAGGTCAACAAAAACCTTTGTTTGAGCAGCAGATTCCACCGCGTTTATTATTTCAAGTTCATATATTTTCACGCACTTATTCTAAGCTACATTTCAATATCATCCTGACATGGGCGCCACTTGCACAACTCATAACAAAAGTACTGCATGAATTCCTGTTATCTTCCATGCATGCTACACGTTCTGTCTATGTTATTTTTCTTGGTTTAACGCGATCGTACGGGATAAGAGAACGCGATAGGGACGGACAGTTGATCTCCACTAAATGAAAAGCTTTGAATGAATCACATACAGCACATCGAGTGTCTATCGGGTGGCTCTCAAAACCCGGCTGCAAAGAATGCAGAATAATGCTGCGTCATTCAATTCATGAATGGTGATGACGTCAGTATTTGTCCTCTCATAACACCATCTGTGGATGAAGACAAACGAGCAGTGGAGCCATCGGTTATGATTGCTATCGCTGTCCACAGATAGCGCCGCAATATTAGCGGTTCAACATATTGCTGATCACATACTGTACACATATTAATGAACGTGGCGCTTTATCATGTTCGTACCGGGTGGACCACGACGATTTTCAAATGGAAAACACTCCATAAACTACCCATAAAAACAAGTGTTTAGCAAGCGACAATCAAAATGAATGTATCATAGACAGTTTGAGGTTCTGTAAGCC
Source organism: Coptotermes formosanus (assembly GCA_013340265.1). NCBI lineage: Eukaryota > Metazoa > Arthropoda > Insecta > Blattodea > Rhinotermitidae > Coptotermes > Coptotermes formosanus. The sequence continues at coordinate 485,822 of BLKM01012987.1, read as the reverse complement.
TGTGTTGCAGACAGACGTCAATAAATGTCACCATAAGCTAACTGTGCAAGCTGCAGGTCCTCTGTGGATCAAATGCGGTACTCTGGGAACTGATTTCCAACAGGTGAGGAGACTCGAACACGAATTCCAGAAATCATAGTGAAGCCTTTAGACCAGTAACACCTGCAGAATCACACGCTTTCATTTGTCGTTCTGTGTGCGTGTAAGATAACGCGTTTGCTGGCTCAATGCAAAACGTTACTCCGGAGTGTCGTACGTAGCAAAGTATAATGTGACTATTCCTCCCAGATTTTCGGGGACAGTCCCCGAAATAAGACACTGATATCCCAGATTAACTTTGTTCCCGATTTTTCAGTTATTTTTACAATTTCGTTCCGTCTTCCTGATAGCATTCGTTAGAATGGGTACTTGCTTGGACCTTGTTAGCGACCTACCCCAAGACGAGACGGCAACCGTGCTGCACATGGAGGAGTAAAGAGTAAAGATGTATGTAAGATACAAAAAACATGACTGTAACGTGTGTATCGTTTCAGTTGTTATTTTAGTGGTGGCCCCGTCTCCGAAACGGCCAAGGATATAACGGTCACACTGTGAAAGTACCCGTCCCTGATCGTGAAGTATAAATGACTCGAAAATACAGCGTGTTATTATATTGATTTTGAGGCATATTTAACACGCGGTTAATTGTATTTATGTTCTGAACAATTTTCTTCAGATTTCAAATTGTAAAATATCTAATAACATAATAGAAAACCTCCTTACGACGGAACACCATGCCTGCCATTACTGTACCTTCTCAGGCTTTGTTTAATACCAACGAAAGTCGTTTCACGCAATATATGTGCTACTGACATTTATGTACGTTTTATGAGACGGAGAAAACGGCGTTAAGTTCACAACATGTACACATTACACACTTCCTTACAAGCCCATCAGTCATTTTAAATTTTTCTCTCGCCTTATTTATTCATGATTTTATTTATTTTACCCTGTTACGAAGGTTGATGGGTGTGAAACTCGGTCTCTCACACTGAGGGAGGAACAAAGACTGAGGGTGTTCGAGAATAGGGTGCTGAGGAGGATATTTGGGCCTAAGAGGGACGAGGCGACAGGGGAGTGGAGAAGACTACATAACGAGGAACTTAATGACCTGTACTCATCACCAAATTTTATTCGGGTAATCAAATCAAGAAGAATGGGATGGGCGGGGCAGGTAGCACGTATTGTGGCAAAGAGAGGTGCATACAGGATTTTGGTGGGGAGACCTGAAGGAAGGCGACCACTTGTGAGACCCAGGCGTAGATGGTAGGATAATATTAAGAAGTGGGATGGGGCATGGACTGGATTGAGCTGGCTCATGAGAGGGACAGGTGACGGGCTCTTGTGAATGCGGTAATGAACCTCCGGGTTCCATAACACGAGGGTAATTTCTTGACTAGCTGAGAAACTGTTAGCTTCTCAAGAAGGCTTCTGCTCCATGCAGTCAGTCAGTCAGTCAGTCAGTCAGTCAGTCAGTTGGTTAGTTAGTTCGTTAGGTTGGTTGGTTGGGTAGTTTGGTTAGTTGGTTGGTTAGTTTGGTTGATTGGTTAGTTTGGTTGGTTGGTTAGTTATTTAGTTTTAGGAAGGTTTAAGGCTACTTACATTAAATTTTTTGTATAGTCTTTGGAAAAGTAATGTAGTGATGACTGTATGTTGCTATTTCATCACGGCTCCGTATCATGCAGATTTTACTACAAGCTTGTAACAAAGTGCAAAAGACTGAACCTGGGCATAAGAAGAGTCTACGGGATGGAGTTCAGACTGCAGTATATACTATTACAGTTACAACACGACGTAACAATTCCTTTTCATAATTCACCGCACTACGGACACAAGGCATACTGAAAGATTGAAAGAATTTGATGCTTGCTGACTCCTGCAGCTCTAGCATTATTTGATAAACTGGATCAGAAAGCAAGGCCCCTACAAAGCTTGCCCCTACAATAATAATGTACTGGTACGCGACAGCAGGGTTATTAAAAACAGGGGTACAAAATCCCGTGGGCCAGGTCGCCAGGGTGACTAAATTTAGTACGGTGGCGCCCAATATTTCTGCGGCCTCAGAAAATTCGTGGCACCTTTCTGGGCCTAGAATTTTGATTTGGTTCCTAGATGTTTGGAAAATTTGTGCACCCCTGCTTATGAATGTTTAACGAGTTCAAATACGTCTCACCATAGTCTAACCCCTGAAAGTATTCTGACAAAATAAAAGACAACGAACTGCTATAGACCAAAATTTGTCACCGAAATAGTATACAAGAATATATATGCGTATTATACTTATATAAAATTGAAGTAATAAAATCATTTTAGTCTGTACATATTAAGATACAGAAATTCTGAAATAAGCAATAGCAAAGTAAAAAGTAGATGTACCACCGTAGCTTCTAATCAAGATACGAAGCAATATCACATGAGAATAGAAGGATGTAACCCGTAGCGAAGTGGTCATTAGGCGCTTGGGTCTGTGGAACACCCGTGACTAAATCTGAATTCTCGCGGGGTCCCTGAATGTAAATTGTGCTTTGTGGGTGTACAAATGAGAACACGTTTTACGGAAAAATTAAATGCCTAAGCACATTTTTGAAAAAGTAGTTTTGGTAATGTACACTGAAAATAAATCCAGAGCAAAATACGGAAAAAGAGATGAGAATAAAAAATGTGGTTAAAATTTATCAAAATTTTACTTGCCATTTTCACCATAAATGCCATGTGTTTGCACAATCCCTGAAAGTCACACGACAGAAACCCCAGAGTAGTGACTGAATATACGTACACACACATACATACACACGCACGCACGCACGCACACACAAAATTTAGTTTGCTTTTACTAGTAACATGATATTTATTTTCAGTTCTTAAACAAGGAATAGCACATGTGATACGGAAATGTTAGAAGACTACTAAATTTTGCTTGCTTTAATCTGGCTAGAAGTCAGCACGTAGCATGAAGGTCCTGCGCCCGGCCATCTCAACACGGTTCTTTTGCAAAAAACATGAAACACCAACAAATGCAAAAAGAGTTTTTTCGTCAATTATAACACACTCCTACATGTTTTGACCCTGCTGGGTCGAAACATGTAGGAGTGTGTTATAATTGACGGCTCAACTGTATAGTGCAACCTAGTGAAACGACAACGGAAAGTTTCTCCCTGAAGATGACCCAGCAGGGTCGAAACGTGTAGGAGTGTGTTATAATTGACGGCTCAACTGTATAGTGCAACCTAGTGTAACGACAACGGAAAGTTTCTCCCTGAAGATGACCCAGCAGAGTCGAAACACGTAGGAGTGTGTTATAATTGACGCTCAACTGTATAGTGCAACCTAGTGTAACGACAACGGAAATTTTCTCCCTGAAGATGACCCAGCAGGGTCGAAACATGTAGGAGTGTGTTATAATTGACGCTCAACTGTATAGTACAACGTAGTATAACGACAACGGAAAGTTTCTCCCTGAAGATGACCCAGCAGGGTCGAAACCTGTAGGAGTGTGTTATAATTGACGAAAAAACTCTTTGTGCATTTGTTGGTGTTTAATGTTTTTTGTATAATATAGTGCACGGATATGGAACACATTAAACGGTTCTTTTATTCGGGGGGAGGGGGGATTTCTTTGTCCTCGAGCAAGATCCGATTCCTTCCTCCAAGTACCATGTTGCTTCTGTATGTTTCTCATGCAGCTTTCGAGATTTCGGTCCCCCCAGATACTTTCCTTGCTCTAAAGACCACAGAATTATTTTTCCAAATTATGCACTTTGGCTTTAACCATGAAAACAAAATTCCTTGGCCCTTATTTCTCGCCGCCTACTGCTCGCCATTCAACGTCTTCATTTTCATACCACTCCTGTCAGAAGGACGAGTAGGCAAAGGCAGGGAAGTTTCAAACAACATTAAGACTCTTCCCCCACCCCCGCCCACCCCAAAATAAAATCTCTCTCTCTTCACTTCTTTTAAATCTTCAAAGAGTTAAACATCAGTCAGTAGTGAAAATGAAATCACAGCTGCATTCATGAAGAAATTACGAGCAGATTAAACTCAGGGAATGCTTGCTACACATTCGGTCTAAAATCTTTCGTCTTCTACTTTGCAAACACCACAATTCGCGATTAAAATATACAGAAATGTAATTTTGCCTCTTGTTTTAAACCTGTGTAAACTTCTCTGTCTCACATTAAGGGAAAAACATAGGATGATACTGTGCGAAAATAAAGTTCTGAAGCAAGCATCTGAGACCAAGAAATGGGAAGTAACAGGAAAGAGACAACTGCACAATAAGGAGCTTCATGACTCCTACCGCTCACCAAACAATATTACGGTGATCATATCAAGGATGATGTGAAGGGCACTATCACATATGGAGGAAAAGAGAGACGCCAGTAGGATTTCCATTGGTGAACCTGAAGAAGAAAACCCATTTAGGAGGCTTCGTCGTGGATGGGAGGATAATATTAAATGGATGTGAAAAAAAAAGCAGAATGGGAGGGCATGGACTGGATTTATATGGCTCAGCATGGGGACACCTCGCGTTTCTTGAGAACACGGTCATGAACTTCCGGATTCCATTAAACACGGGTAATTTCTTGATAGCTTAGCAACTATTAGGTTTTTCAAGAAGAACTCTACTGGCTGGAATGAGTTAGGATTGTTGGTTCTACTGAATTCATAACATACATAAATCTGACCACCAAATAAGAACTTACAAATATAAGCCCTAAAATTATCACTAAATCGATTTAGTGATAATTTCAAATCTCTTAATAACTTCAACTAACTGGTTTAGTCAAGTTAATTACGTTTAGTTTGTTAGTTATTTAGTTATAGTTAGTGCAAAATATCGACAAAGTGACTCCTTTACCGCAAGTACAAGCTTCTTGTTAAGGTTCAGCATAAACACGTCTGCATACTTCCTTACTAAATAATTTTATTATTACATAAAAAGCATGCATGTTACACACACAGTTTACAAGATACGAATTTATCCTATAATAAACAGCATAAAAACTGTATACTTTTAAACTTACATACCTACTCAACTTATGTATATATGTACATATATATATATTTATATGTACAAATTCAACCTACGATAAACGGCGGTAAGGAAATTAAAGGCTTGGTGTTACTTTTGTGTACTTTAGAAGGAACCGTTATGGATACTTCGGCAACAAAATTTAGTGTCACAGTCAAAACAAAAGGAACGCATTAAGCGATCCTGGATATGAAATATCGGACCGGTTGTTATTCTTCTCGGAGAGACACAACTTACGTCGCCATTTCACAAAATGTAGTCGGTACTCAGCCAGCTGTATCACCATGCCAATTGTAGGCAGGAAGTTTCAATCTAGAGCTGCAATGTGACCCACAGCACGCTGCGAGCTAAACCCGACCCTCCTGACACGACTGTTTTGTGTAACGAACGAAGCCTTGACATCATGCCAGTATGTGTAACAAACCGAGTGTTGCTGTCGAATGCTAAGAACTCGTAGATACAATGTATTCGGGAGTTTCAACGTTCGAATATCGGCCCCAAGACTGGCCGCCTTGATTTTCACTCATTATAATGGAATCTTTCTGCGGTAGGCTAAAAATTGTAAACAACAAACTTCTGACGATGTGGTTTTGGGCTTGTACTCAGGTAACTGGTGATCAGTCAGCCATACACTGACAGATTAGTTACTACATTTTTTAAGGTAATTATGTCGGCGAGGACCAAACCCAGGACCCTTAGAATATTAGGCTATATAGGCAAGTAACCACTAGTCCATCGTGGGACAATTACATGACGTAAATCAAGAGTAAAGCGAACGCTAAAGCCTCGCACAAAATAAATACAGCCCCACTTCTTGCAAGAACAATGTCCAAAAAAAATCTTCAGGCTTTCTTGGCGGTTCTTGCTCGAATTCAATTCTAACGGATTAATACACTGTGTAGGATAATAAGTTTGTTCCGATGTTTCGGAACAATATGCTGCCTACATCTTCAGGGTGACTGAATTGGGTTCAGATGTATGTTTTTGCTCCCAATCACTTCAGCACCCCACTTATTTCATTCTAACATCATTGCTTGTGAACCATCATACGTAATCCTTATCTGCTCTACAATAGACCTTACGAAATACACATACAATTCCGATTTCGAATCAAACGTTTATAAGAGTTTAGTTTCATGTAAATGATTTGACACGAGTGTACAAGGCTGCAACATTCCGCTACACGAACAGGAAATGTGGCTGTCAGTTCCCCACACTTTCTGCCAAAACCGCGTCTCCTGAGATTTACTAGCCAGTTTTCATTTAATCGTTTGTTAACACGAACTGCCTTTTCACTTAGATACATATTTCCTTAAATTTCTCCATAAGTGTATCACTATACATTGGCTGCGGTGTACAGACTGGAGTTTCGGCTTAATACTCAAAATACGGCGCACACACACAAAGACGGTTTCCACGTGATTGTCACACTTCAACCTAAAAGTTTTCAATGCTTGTTGTTCCTACAGCCACCCAGTAATTAAGTTATTAGCAATAAAATTCGGAGTGCAGAACGAGGAAAATCAATGTGCAACCTTCAAAAACACATTCACTTGGAAATTAACCTTCCCCATTTAGCGATTAGACTAAGGAGACATAACAAAGAATCGATTTCCCGATTCGAGCTCTTAGCCATAACACAACAGTACTACCACATCTGGTAAACACCAGCATCCTTTACTTCGCAACATTATAATAGTGAACCACATGCGTAAAACATATCCTCGGACGGATGAGAGATGCTGCAAGTACTTAGCAACATTCTTGTTTTCATTGCATTTTGCTTTACAGATGCAAAATTCGGTCCTCTTCGAAAGGTATACATATTAGGATACACGTGTTAAGCGGATCTTGCCATAAACTTTACTTGCATCTGTATATCTGTCTGCCTCTTGGTCTCTGCGGGTTAATGCAGCGCAGAATCTCCAGTCTCCCAGTTTCCTCAGTCATGTCTGTAGATATCCAGCAAGACTTCCTAGATCTGCAACTGCACTTGAGAATAGGCATAGAAAGAACGAGCGCGTGGCGACACAAGACAGTACAAGTACGGTAACTGGCTAGGCATTCATTTCACGATGATATGTTTTGGTTTTGACGACAGAAATACAATCAATCCTGCTACGCTAAGAGCTATATCTGACACAGACACATGCTATTACGATAGCCTTGTAACGTATGGTCTAGTTAATAATTAATCAGCTTCTCGTGTACAGGATACATTATAAGTTAAGCCCACGACCAGAGCGCAAACACTTTCGAAAAGACCCTCCTGCGGTAGCAGTTTTCTCTGACCTGAAGAACTGCCAGTTTCGCCTAATCAGTGTCAGTCATTTTGCTATCAGGACATTACATTTCTTTAACAAAGAAACGCTGTCACTGCCTTTCATTTCTTCAGTCATAATGAACTGACCAATTGTATCACGTCAAAATGGAAAAGCGAAAGGGCAAAACTCTTCTTACTTTAACCAAGCAGGTTTCGGTAGCCAAACTCGAATACATCCTTCGCAACGGAGTCCTCTTTCAGCAGACTGAGTTCCTGCACTTAGGTTTTACTGTCTTTACATAAAAGAAATTAAGGTTTTTTTCTCAACGCCGGATTCAATAAACCTCAAAATACGGTATTCTGGAACTTTAAAGTACATACGCCAAAGCTGTTTTTGGCCGTAATACTGCACACTCCAAAACGTCGGGTTCATCCTGCATTTCAACTATGACCATCAGCTTGGAAATGCGAAATTAACACACAGAAAATGTTGTTGGGTGCACTGCTTTCCAAAAGGGAAACCATCGCCCAGTCCTCGTATGGTTGCCTCACAAAGTAACAAGAAACAGTAGACAGCTTTGCACTTTTATCGACGGCTGATTGACACGCCTGAACCTGCAGTCCGACATCTGTCGCTTTTAATGATGTGCTGCGGCGAACAACAGAAGAGCCGCATTTAAAAAACCATCAACTCTTTGAAAACTGTAAGCGTGCAATTCAGTGAAACGTAACAATTAAAACAGAACAGAAAGAAAAGTAATTCAGGTGTTCATCGTCGAGCATTCAAACATTTCAAAACACAATTCCGGAAAAAAAGAAATTAAAATAATGGGAAATGCGTCAACTTGTCTCCATGGTTACAACTGGAGGCAGATTCCTGTGCAGGCAACCTATAAATGTTCCAATCCTAAAATGTCAATTAATTGGAGTCTCCAGCAAACGATTCTATCTGTGAAAGTTAAACTCACCCCTATGTCTAATTTAGTGTACTGACCGTTGAAAATTTAATGAAAAATCTAGTCTTTTGCTGTATTAATTCTAAAGCTCACTTATACGTTGCCCCCATATACTGCAACATGGACTGTGATCATTTCATGCACACCATTTTTTATTGTAGTACATACACTAGGAATCTATTACAGTTAATTTATTACACAATTGTACATAAGAAACAGTTCTTGCCCTGCTGCAATATGCTAACTTTCATACTTCTTGGTAATATGTCTCGGCTCAGGAGTGCAGAGGCAGATTTAGTATCATGAGCCCACTTAGAATGGTTTGTTTCTCAAAACAAAGCAAAACCTTCACCCAAATTTCGAAATCACAAAAGCGAAATTTTGCACAAATTCGACACACTTTAATGATACGCATAATTTTAATGATTAAACGGTAAGCGAAGTGACACTGATTTTAGAGTTTGCGCAGATGAGTCTCCTCCCGGGCAAATAATTTTAATTTACTTGTTGTTTAGTTAACGAAGATGTCAATAACACAGATTACGCGGCGTCGAAGGGTGGGGTAGGACGGTTGGTGAAAAATGAATTGGAAAGGATGTGGAAAGAAAAGGTCTTCGTCTAAACTGAGGTCATGTTCAGGCTTTCACCAAGAAGGACTAAAGAGAGCCACGTAGACTCCAGCCAAGATTGTAGGTTCACGGGCCGAAATTTGAACAAGGCGCTTCCCCAGCAAGAAGCAGAATTTCTGCCCATCCTACTACTACGTCTCTGATAGCACAGAACTGCGCTAATGGATGATAAGTAGTAGTATTAATACAGGTCACATGTTCACAACATGCAGTGCTCTTTTTGCCTGTTATATTACTTAACAACCCACCACAACACATGTCAAGATACAGTTGTGTTATGCGAAATACGCAAGCCTGGAGCAAGCGCTGAACTATTGCAAGTCTGCTTGCTGTTACAGGGAACTTGGCAGCGTCAAAATCTGAGAAGGCCTTATATTGAAATGACAGGGTTATTGTGAAAGAGATATCGTGATGATTTCGAAACGTCATGGTCCATTTAACACAGGGTCTATTATCCCAGCAGTTTTTCGTACAAGACACGGCAAGCTATAAAACACTTCAGTCACGATAGCTGGCCTTCGACCCGAGAAAATATACTGTGGGTCTCTGATACAAATTGGAATTTCTAACCACTACGGCGACGTTCAATACAGACCATATTTCAAAACTCAATTTTATTACACATCCAATATCTTTCTCCTCACTCCTAAATATCTAAAATCCAGTCCCTTCATGACGTTCCTAAATACCACTTTCTGGGGGTTTATTTTCCCTACACATTACATGGGCTATTTACTTCAACGTTATCTTAGTGAGTTAAAGCACCTGTCAAATTATAAACATGGCTAAAAGCCTGTAATGAAAGCAGTTTACCATTCTTTCTGGACCACTGTTAAACTTTCACATTTGTGAAGGCTTTTGTCTGTTGAAACGTGATGTCATGCAGTCCAGACCATCTACGCTGATGATAGAGGCACCAGCTCCCTATGAAACGTCGACACACTTTGACAAGACCGTATGACGTCACACTCCGTAAGACGTCACTGCTGAGAATCATCGTCATAATGTCAAATTCCACACATACATTCACGTCTGTTTAATGAGACTCTAGTGTGTTCCGTGTATTATAACTAAATAAGAATTCTGGTAGCTTTGAAATATGATGGTTTAAATTATTTTTGTTTTTGTCTTTGGTGAACGTGACCTAAATGTCATGAGATTACGTATCCGTTAACTTGGGCATGAAGCAGCCACAGTTAATTCCATACATCACAAATCAAGTGAAAAGTAATAACTACCCAGCTAACTCCACGGAGCAGAGTCCTTCTTGAAAAGCTGACAGGTTCTCAGCTAGTCAAGTCAAGAAATTCCCTGCATTTTATGGAACCCGAATGTTCATTGCCGCATTTACAAGAGCCCGCCACCTGTCCTTGTCCTGAGCCAGCTCAATCCAGTCCATGCTCCCATCCCACTACTTTAATAATATCCTCCCATCTACACCTGTATCTCCCCAAGTGGTCTCCTTCCCTCAGGTCTACCTTCCAAAATCCTATATGCCCCTCTCCTTTCCCCCCATACGTGCTACTTGCCCCGCCCATCTCATGCCTCTCGATTTGATCACCCGAATAATATTTGGTGATGAGTACAGATCATTAAGTTCGTCGTTATGTAGTCTTCTGCACTCCCCTGTGAAAATTAATGCAAGTACAAATTCAAAGCTGCTAAAGATTTCAAAATGATACGCTATAACTATGGTCTGCACACTTATACTCTCCGTTCAAAAAAGTTCATGTGGCAGCACATTCCAATTCTCTTCCATAGACCACATCATTTCTCAAATTTCACGTCGTTGTACACACCGTGCATTTTTATGAGAGTTATTAACTAGAAGGTACCAACAATAATACACAAATTTAATACAAAACAAAATGTTATTAAGAACCACTTTAACCTCACGTTTCGGTGGCATAACTACCACAATCATCGGGGAAAATCTTCACAACTCAAGCTAGAAAGACCGCTGGCAAAGGTAAAATACTTCTCGTTATGTATACATTTCAAGAGTCACTAGCCACCATACACGCAAATAAAGCACGGTAGGCACTGTATACATGCCGCGGAAGTCCACTTCTCACTGTTTATCAACATGAGCCACTGTAGACTATGGGTGTGGGAATTAGCGGGCCGCGTGGATGGTGCACGGTAGTGGCAGTGAGCTGTCCACAGCATTCCGGGACACCAGATCAATGTTGGTTATTACGAACAACAAATAGTCGCAGTTGACGAATAGGTTGTACTTAAGAATTCCAATTCCAATACCGTATATAGAGGTTAACTAGTACTGCGTTATACTAAAATTTATAGGCAAAAAAAAACGGGGAGGCTGGTTTGGCTACACCCTTCCAAGCACCCCAGGTGACCCTTACGTTCAACCGAGTTAGTGACTTGGCGTCATAATCCAACCTACTGGTCGAGACCCGACTGCAGGTTAAACGCCCCAGCCCCATTAACCCTTTAAAGACGAGGCGTATCTGTTTTATATAAGGACTCAGTGCGTACCGCGCTGTAAACACTCTCCACTTAGGTTATAAAAACCAGTCTCTTAATGTTTTATAAGGCAGAAGTTGCTGTTTGTTCTGAGATCCGTACAAAACACATAAACGCAATGTGGGCACCACGTAGAATTTTTTAATGTTAAACTTGGTCGTATGTAAAGTTACCGCTAGGCTTTAAAAGGTTAATATATACATGCGACTGTTATGTATACAGAGAGCAGACAAAAACAACACGTGACTGCGGGATATAGAAATTCTTCTCAATTCTCTGCAATTTCATATTAACACAATTACAATTTAAAGTAGTTAGTTCGACTGCATACATTTTTCTTCTCCTTTCAATAATCCCTTAAAAGAATTTCCTTCGAAACTTTTATTAATACGCTACATTCTACTTCGCTATTACCCCGCTCGTTGACTTACAAACCTTTCAAATACGTTTGTTGCTAGGGTAACCATGTAATTTATCATCCAAACCGGGACAATTTTCAGAGTGAAGTCAGGCCCTAAAATTAATTAAAATTTCATAATCGTTTGAAATGTATATTTATTGACCGATAATTTGGATTTATTGTACTGGTGGACATAAAAAAATTGTTCTATTCGAAAACTATTTTAAAAAATACAATTCTTTGTAAAAATGAGAATAATATATCCGTGTACAGTATGGCAAAATAAAGACTTCTTTTTATTGATTGCCTGAATATTAAAATACGCAGAATAATTATTCTTGCTAAATTCTCACGTACTTACTTCAGTTCCTTGGCTGTATCCGTTTCTAATACAGTGTCACGGGTATTCTTCTAATCAAAGTTTTTAAATATGTTCTTCTGTTTATCGGCGAGCGACCTGCACGCCGTTTCAGATGTAACCGCCTGTTAAAGCGAGAACTCTGTTCACTGCACATGTGTCTCGCATACTACTGGACGAGACCGTGGCAGAAGCTGGAAGTAAAATGTGGAGTTCTACCAAACCCATCTCGGCTTATTTTGATGCAACCATTAATAACAATACTTCGTTAAAAATGACAAATCCGTGACAAATCTAAACCGGAATGGATGCCGGGTCAACAGGCATAAAGCGGAACTGTCCCGGGCAAACCGTTACGTATGGTCACTCTACATCTAAACCACAGTTAGCCCATCAGCAAGGACTCTACGCCACAATGTTAGTTCGTTGATAATGGTCTGGAAATACAGGAAAATGTAGCTGTTTAAAATATTTTATATTTTCTGTTAAAGTCTACTGAATTAGCAGACTGCACAGGACATGAATGCAGAAGCTTTGTGTACTGGGTCTCATGTCGCACGGTAGCGTGTTCAAATCCCGCCTGGGGCACGAACTGTGTTTTCACCTCTAATCACGGTAATCGTGACCACTAAGCGCCCCAGCCAGGAGAATGTATTACGAGGTTGTCCCCCCTACATGTAATAGAGCAATTCAGACTGACAGGCCCTGACGAATAATGACGTAAGTTCGAAACCAGGTATAGTTCTGATGATAAAGACGGTGGTGATGATGATCATGATGATTACGATTATGATACATGAGGCCATCAGGAAATGTGGAGAATATACAACTTTATTCGGTAACAGATTGTAAATTCCACCATTTACCATTTAACATATATTTATCGGTCTCTATTGAAGAATTAAACTTTACCATCACTTCCCAAATCAATGTAGGTTGGCAGAAACGTGCCTTTTTCTTACTTGGAGGATCTCTGTACTAAATTAAGGTAAAATAACCAATTTGCTGTGCCTTTCCAAAAAATAACTTCTGCCTTATAGACATATCCTCCGCTTATACGCCTCCAAATTCATCACTCTAAAACACCGAAACAGACATTTTCTCCATAAACCTCACATAAAAACGTGGTAACTAGAATACAGAAGCAGCACAGACTGCAGCATATAATTCGTACAGTGCAGGTATATAAGTAACTGAAAGAAGCCCATTTCTCATCTAGTCACAAAATTCCCAGACATTTATGTAAACGTCACATTAATTATCTTGCCGAAGAAATGCAACTAGGGTCATTTGAATTCACCCCACACCCTCAGCCCCTGTTTATTTAAATAGCAGTGCAACACAATTCTCTGGGTTCCTAAAAAGTTCTGTCCTATATTTCTTTCCCTCTTCCTCGGGCTTTTGACTTATCCCTCTCATCCACCTCTTCGCTATTAAAATAAGCTATCTGGTGACAGATTTAACGGGATATTGTGGCGGTAACATTCTAGACTTTCTGTTTAGAGAATGCCTGTTTCGGATTTCAGTTGGGTCATCGGCTCTTTTTATTGAGGCTTTCCAAAGATTTCTTCAGTCCCTTCGGATAAATGTTAGCACAATACCCCAATAAGATCCGAATTGTTTCCGTCCAGTCTTTTACAATTCATCAGTCTTCTACCCCTTGATCCTACATAGCCCAAGTTACAAAGAGGGCCTTTTAGAATCACACAACCTCTCTATTCTGAAGTTTTCTTTATGTAAGATTCTCTGGGTTTCTCTTAGCCTAATTTGTCAGCTCCAAACACTTCAGAAAACGCTTTGTTCTCAACGCCCTTAATCTACATTTTACCGCAGCAGTCAGACGTCAAGTTTACGGGCCATATAAAAGAACAGGCAAAATGCAGATTAATATATCACACCCCCCCCCCCCCCCCACAAAAAGTGACACAACTCTAAATTCTCAATTTTCAGATTATGTGGTCATTTTGTAGAAAATTATTTTCTACAAAATGACCACATTATCTGAAAATTGCAAATTCAGAGTTGTGTCACTTTTCTTGCGGGGGTGCGATATATAATAATTTTTGGTCTACGGTTGACAAGAAGACATATCATTTTGAATCAGACTAACATTCAACCCCTAAAGTTACACTTCTCTGCACTTCCTTTGTAGTTTTTATTGATGCCTGATAAAATCAAAAGTAGATCATACCATTAAGTTTAATACAAATATCCCTAATTTTTTCTAGGATTACAAATTGATAAATCCACTTAGAAAGGCCTCGTTCTAGAAACGTTAATTTCTTAAACCGACACGGGCTATAGCTACACTCACAAATTCAATAGGTTTAGCTTCAGGCAACCAATATAATAATTTGTAATAGATTTTATTATAATTTCCGAAAAACATCGTTTTCCGAAAAGTAAAATTTCGCGACGTCAAATGGCATAACCAATAGCACCACAAATCAATTTATCGAGCACCAGAGGACTACAGTTCCCTGCTAACTACTCGCTGTGAGTTGCAGTAGCCATGACTATACATGAAGAGAAAAACGGCATTGTGTTACTGCCATACACGAAATTATGTTCTGCTTCCCTATCACGCTGTTACCTTCCGTCTGATTTCCACTTTCTTTGACGGTCAAGGTAGTACTGAGCGCAAAAATGTAGTATAAATATTTTGAGTAGAACATACAGAGTGGCAGTATAGGGAAAGGAGAGGAGTAAGTATTTTCAGTAGCTGAATGTTGTGTTCTTGTAGTGCTGTCATTAATAAAACCACATTTTTTAAATGTGGTAACAATGTATTAAAGTATCCGCCACTGTCATTTCTAAAAATTTATAGTAAATAACAGGATGAGATATACAGTACACAGTTCAAAGAACCGACTTAAAGGGCGAAAATTAATAGTTAGTAAATATTTGTGCTGAATAAGTTGCTTCATTTGTTACAGAAACGTACAAACACGCAGTATAATATGATTAAAATAAACAGGGCGTTAGCTCGATAAACATCGACGTGATTATATGAGCAGAAATGAACGGTAATGCTTCCTTCTCTGATGCTACGTAGGCACTACAATATCAGAAACAATAAGTGCGATGATAAGGAACATAACAGGGCAAAAGCCTCGCTGTTCTGTCGTTACGCATGCTGCCTAGCTACAGGTTAGTAACTTCTCCTTCTTCTTCTGGCATTATAGTCCTTGGTGGGCCTTAGCCTCTTTCAAAATTGTTCTCCACTGTTCTCGGTCCTGTGTCTTACGCCTCCAATTCTCTATGCTTATCTTCCTTAGGTCTGTTTCAACTGACTCCAGCCACCTTGACCTGGGTTTTCCGATATGTCGAGTGCCCCCTGGTTTGTACAATGTTACCTTTCTGCAAGGGTCCAGCTCCTGCATTCTGAAGAGGTGTCCAAGCCACCTCAATCTTCCTATTTTGATCACCCTGACTGTCCGGTTCACTGTAAACCTTATAAAGCTCATTACTGTATCTTATTCTCCAGATACCGCCCCCATTAATTGGGCCATAGATCCTTCTTAAAATTCTTTTTTCGAAGATGTGGAGAGGATTTTCATCCTTCTTTCAGAGGAGCCAACTTTCACTTCCATACATTAGTATGGGTCTTATTAAAGTTTCATACAACATACATTTTGTCTGTCGTTTCAAATACGGTGAGTTTAGCTGTTTCTTTAACCCATATATAGTTTTATTAGCCAACAGGTTGGTGAAAGAGGTCCTCAATCTTTACCAACAGGTAACTGACTCGCACAAATAAACGGCACCAATACGTGTGCGTCACTTTGCACATTTATTAGGAGAATGAATTATAGACTGCTTTACTTGGGTTAGGTATAGCCGACAGAGTTTATATGATAGGGAAATAGAGCGTCCCACTAAAATTTTCGCTCAGCATGACAGCTTTCGCGGGACTCTCATCACGGATGAGGCCTGCTCCAGCCGGGACTTTGCAGTCCATATTTCCCCTGAAGTTCAGGTTATCTTTTCCCACAGAAAAATGTCGAAGCTCCGACCTCCAGTACCTAAGAAGACCTCGTACCTTCTGGAAATACTCCTCGACACACGACCGAGTTCTTGCCCTCAAATTTCTCTTCAAATGTTTCATTTCATTTTTTTCCAAAATCGTGGATATTCGTACATTTTCTCTTCGTCTGTCGATTCCCTGAATAATGGCGCCAGGATTACTTTAACGTAAAGGTGGAATTTTGTTTCTTTGGGGGAAAAAAGAACCGTATTATTTACGCGCAATCTCAGCACTTTTAGGCGATGTAAAGAAAACTTCAGAAATGGGTACGGATTTTCGTAACACAAGCGTATGTTATTTTTGCTGTTTGGGTTCCTGTTTAATGTAGACCAGGCATAATCCAAGATGTACAAGATGGGATCGTGGGTTCGAATCCCAGCGGGGGCATCGATGTTTTCTTCTTGTGAGTGTTTGTGTTGTCAGGTAGAGGTCTCTGCGACGGGCCGATCCCTCGTCCAGAGGAGTCCTACCGAATGTGGTGTTTGTCTGAGTGTGATCAAGCGAAAATAAACAACCTTGACACTTACTGTGAGTAGGCAGAAGAGGTAAGGACTACGGAACGATTTCCCTCTGCTCGGAGAGAAGATTAAAATTGCGCTTTGTATTTGGCACGTGTATAGAAACTCCTTTGACTTTGGACTTTATGCTTACCAATGCATCCCACTGAAATTTCAGAAACGTTATACAGGCAAATCTTTTTATAAAATTCGCAATATTCACATTTAAATATTAGTCATCAATAAAAGTACGTTGTGACCTACATTTTGCCACTCATGTCCGCAAAATTTTGTTGTAGTACGAGTAGTTGAAACAGTTTAAGGGGTAAAGCCAAAGTTTGTTAGATCACAAACCTTGCAACACTATCATAAGAAAACTCTGCAGCAGACGCCACAGAAATTCCATAGCCTCTTCGTAAGTTACAGTATGTTCTACTAGATGCCTGCAATATTCCAACTGATATAAACCCAAAGTGTCTTTTATATGAATTTCGGTCACTTTCTCCTCATAATGTACTGCTTATCGCAAATTTATTCTGTAAGGGAGGGTGACTGCCTTAGCAGGACATCCAACTTCACGGCTCAACTGAATCTGGAACGACAGCTGTGATAACCTTAGACTTAAATAAGTCCGTACCATAAGGATACACAAACAACGTTTTCACCTATGGAATTACAGCCTTATGATTCCACGGTCTTGTAGCTTATTATCTGTCTGCTGAATGTGCCATAAGGAAAAACAGTCTTCATCTGCTAAGGGTGATGTTATGTGAACCGGAAATACGTCACGCCTGGACTCGAGTTTATGACAGTATCTGCGATGACAGCAATCTCGCCCTTCTGACCAGCTGTTCAGCCAATTTCATCGTCACAGCACTCCAACGTACACTCGACAAAGTAAGACATCTTATCTTAGAACTGTCGTACTGAGATCACTGAACTACTCATCTGACGGAAGACGCGGGTTATACAACTGTAACCTTCTCTGTGCTTTATCAAAAAGTCGCAAAGTGCGATAGCTAGTGAGGTGTAAGTTCCAGATTTATAGGCTTAAAAATTAAATTTTGAACAAGCTGAACAGAAAGCTTAGTATTAGGCAGAGCTGTTCTGAAAATTAGTACCATTCTAACTGGAAATTAAATCTCTGCCATTTTGGCTATAACCTGTTACTTTCACTCTTAAACAAGGAACTAGTATTCCGTTAATCGTAACATTAAAAGATGCTAATACCAGGATTTTATATATATATATATATATCTTGATTTTGAAGAATAATTCTCTAATTCAGCGAGGGTTTCATTGTACAGTATTACAATAGACGGGCTGTTGTTACTCTTCCGGAATAAACAAAAAGGCTACAACGTTAAACGAAACTGCAGCAAATTGCGAGGGACAATGTACAGTGAGTTAGGAAATGACCACAGAACGTAACACTTCCGCCGCATTCCCCTTGTTATTTTCCCCCAGATTATAAATTCCTCACTATTTTAGAGGAAAACACTAAGATGGTAGCATTCGAAACGTGGCTTTCCACATTTTACGACACACACACTGAACGTTTTCTCAGTATCTCAGCAACAGATTTAAAACCAATCACAGTCGACACCTCGCCAGCGGCAAATCGTCGTATTTCCTGCACTCATAGAAAAGGCAAGGTTTAGGCTCGATCATGCGCAGTTGTTATGCCTAAGTCTTGAACCTTATGTTCGATTTCAGTTTGCAACTCATAGAGGACACAGTCTCAATTGTAAAGTCCCATCACAGAGGGATATCATATATGTACATATACTCTCATGTGAAATGTTTCTTTTTTATCAGATTTAAAAAATCAGAATGTGTTGAGAAATTTAGGTGAAGTTTCAAATACTAAATTTCACGAAAATCCGCCAGGTGGGAGCTGCGTTAGTTCGTGAGGGCAGTGAGATGGACAGAGAGAAGTGACGAGGATTATAGGCGCTTTTTGTAATTATGTTGCGAATTCGCCTAAAAAGGGACAACACCCACAATGGGATTGAAGGACAACAAACAGAACATTCAAATGAGCGAAATATGTTTGTACAACATTACTTTAAATACAAGGGTAGTGATACCTGCACCTTAATGTGATTTTAAAAACCAAATGACGTGCTGTTGGAGTCAACTATAAATGTAACAGTGTAATATAGTATCCAGTATGCTTCTCTTACTAAACTTCATCCTTCAAAAATGACCTAGGATAGAGACTAAAATATGTCGTATTAAATATATGGACACAATAAATAAAAGCTAATAATATGCACAATTATTGTATTACGCAGCATTTGAAGATAAGACTACGATTGAATATTTGAACGGAAAAAAATATTTACAAATATTCAATGACAATTTACGTAAGCAGATTGGAACACAGTGTAAAACTCTCCAGTTTTTAAGCTATAGGCCTATACTTTCGTAAGGCCTTCCAAATTTGCACCGTAACAGGTACACGTAGGTTCTAACATTTATCCATAGATTGTTCCTTAATGAAACTGTACTGAGTTACGCCCATGTAAGAGATCCGACACGTATACTCTCCAGTACGGTTACAGCAGTCTTGGTTTGCCTTAGCACAAGTACGTATTGTCTCCCCTTGCCATAACCTGGACCTAGTTCCACCAAATATCAATCCATTTATTCCACAAGTGACGTGTTTTGAAGTCCAAATATACATTCCTTTCAGGAAACAATCCCACAACAAAAGCAGCATTTAACTCAGAACCATCCGTTACAGACCAGTACACAGAGGAAAACTGCCCAGAGGAGACTCGCGTGAATGCAGTTCAACAGCACACCACAAATAATAATTCCAGGCCCTGTAATCTATAAGTAAAGTAGTATCGATTTGTTACCTGTAGGCGCCATAATGGAGTTCTCAGCTGCTAACATAAATAGCGTAGCTAATAATTATCTTGAATAGATAAGATCGCACACCCCAGTGGGGAGAGTTCACCCCACAAAAGAGGGTGTTTATGGCCTGGCGCCTATCTGGGGTCAGACATTGTGTTATGCTTCTTAGCACGCACTTTTAACAGCTAAACAACACAATCATATTCCATTTCCACGTACTTTAACTTGCCAAAACAGGAATTAACATGTAACACATATCTGCATTCATGGCAGATACGCTCAACGCAGGACATGACCACCTATTTTTTGTTGTTTTCAGTTTGGAAGTCGGAGAACAGATTCACGATGTGCACGTCTTTGTGTATTAAATTATATGTCCACTCACCAGCCTTCTCGTTTAAATGTGCAGCTAAGTGTTTGCTTCACAGCTCCGCTCTTGCTTTGGTTCGATTTTCTCGACAGCCGAGTGTTTCAAACATACTTCGGGGGAAGCGCAGCAGGTGCCCGCTTATGCAAGGCTTTGTGTTCAAAGAAGACTGCGGGGACATGCGTGACTAGCGGGATTCGATCCCGGCGTGTAGGCAGCCAACTGTGTGCCTACAGGCAAAGACTACTCACATGACACATTCCTAAAACTTAGTTCCGATATTTATTTTAAGACTCGTCAACTGCGCAGAACATAACAACACCTTATTCTAAGCATACAGTAATTACTTTCGAAGGGTAAAAATACAGTGTTGCCTTTGGGGTTAGTTTAGATCACGTTACGTAGGTATATGAGGGCAGTGGAAGGATAACTCCGTGCATTCGTAACCTTGACGCTGGACAGATGTAAGCAATAAGCTTCACGACACGGTCGCTTTATCCCCTTTGAAATATTCTCCTCTAAGCACTGGTGGGTGAGTCTCAGAGTCGGTCCGGACGACAGAAAAAAGTGAATCTGCCAGGAATTGGACCCCATTTTCTCAGTCGTCCAGCCATTACCTTAATAAGTAGAAGAATTGAGCTATCAAGATTTTTGTTTCGAAGAACTATTTAAAATTGCACTGAATTTTTAAAATTCGCTAAAAGTATTTTCCGCTCAAGCCTTCTTACATTTAAGAGGTTCGGTCCACCTGAAAGAAAATTAAAAACGTAGCAAAGAGCAAGAACACTTCTGTTACTGCTGCCGTGCAATGAACTTCAAACGTTCTTCATCAAAGGCACTTCGATTGAGTCTGCACTCACAGAATATGAGTTTACATAAAAAAGAAACTTTTAGATTTATTTGAGGAGTACAACATGTTTCGTGTACTTTATGCATATGATTAGGAATTGCCCTATAAAATAAGAGTATTTCTCCCGATGAACAACGTTCAGAAGTGTTATCGTGTTTCCCTCTGTATAAATGCACATACAGGAGTTTCCTTCTTTAACTACGCGGAGGCCCTTAATAAGTTCGTAATAAATGCGAGGAAGTTGGTCCTGTCGGACCCTTACACAATCATAACATGAAGTGAAAATTAAACTACCTGCCATTCCACTCTATTAGGCTGTATTTGTTTAATAACGGTACATGTTTCCGAGTTGCCTAGGGTGTTCACCTTCTCTCAGCTGAGTATTAGTTTTCCAAGGAGCAGGTCTCAACGGACCTCACTTTAAGCTGAACGTTAGTTTTCCAAGGAGCAAGTCTCAATAGACTTCACTTTCAGCTCAATATTAGTCTTCCAAGGCGCAAGTCTCAACAGACATCACTTTCAGCTGAATGTTAGTTTTCCAAGGAGCAGGTCTCAACAGACTTCACCTTCAGCTCAATATTAGTTTTCCAAGGAGCAGGCCTCAACAGACTTCACTTTCAGCTCAATATTAGTTTTCCAAGGAGCAGGTCTCAACAGACTTCACTTTCAGCTGAATGTTAGTTTTCCAAGGAGCAGGTCTCAATAGACTTCACCTTCAGCTCAATATTAGTTTTCCAAGGAGCAGGTCTCAACA
The DNA here is from genome assembly GCA_013340265.1 of Coptotermes formosanus. Taxonomy (NCBI): domain Eukaryota; kingdom Metazoa; phylum Arthropoda; class Insecta; order Blattodea; family Rhinotermitidae; genus Coptotermes; species Coptotermes formosanus. The sequence goes on along the minus strand of BLKM01012987.1, from coordinate 464,298 downwards.
GACTTCACCTTTAGCTCAACATTAGTTTTCCAAGGAGCAGGTCTCAACAGACTTCAAAATAAAATATTGCTCAGAACTAACATATGATCATGCTTGTTAGATTTTCCAGTGATTCAAAATTAATTTTAACAACACGCTACCCATAACATGACGTCACACGGGGACCATGGACTTAATTAGTAAAGAGAATAAGTTGATGCTAGAGCATCTATCACATTTTCGATCCAATGGATGTGGACTTTCCAAAGACAAGAGCCAAACTTACATATATTACAAGACAATGAACAAAAACTTGAAAATTCACATAAAGACAGCACTTACTGCTCTTTAAGGAAAAACTGATATCCAACTCGGACAAATTTCCATGTAGGTGCAGCTGTGGGGATCAATAATGCTACCCTTCACATCTTAAAACTTTCAGAATATTGTGCTAATAAGTTGCGACTTTCATAGGAAGGAACGTATCGGAATTGTCGAAACCAGTGTTCTTGCATTTGACACCACTTAACTATAGCTTATTTGTGGCTTCAGAACAAGACAGTCCACCTCAGAAAAATATTCATCGTGCTTCCGAATGAACGCAAAGTAAATATTACAATAAATAGCAAAATCAGACGTCGTGTCCTAAATGTTCAATAACACATTAAAAATAAATTACGAATAACGACTTTATGCTTAACCAACGAAGAGCACTTTGAAAATGAACTATTTCTACAAGTACAGATGGTAAAAGTAAAGTCATTCAGTTCCTGCTCAGGTCCCGTACAGGGGGATCAGAGGTATTCGGTACAGCCGTTCTTAACCTCAGCACCAGATGGAAGTGAGTGGTCACCTACACTCCCCGATAGGTTTACTCCCCGACAAAAGAACTTCGACATTATTAAATGAAGCTACAGCAAATTTGTGGAGCGATAGCAATCTGCAGACCACTGGACAGAAACATTACTGCAGAAATTTTCATGAAAGCAAGATACTATATTACAAACACACACACACACACACACACACACACACACACACACACACATATATATATACACACACATATATGTTGTGGGCAAACGCACAACTCCTCACACAAGGAAAGGGTGGAACCCCACGCCAAATTTATGATAAAAATTTAAAATCAGGATCACCCTTTAATATCACTGGATACAAACTACAGCACAAGCATACATCGGCACATCCATTTGGTGCAATATAGCGTTCCACGAGCGAGTAAGCAGGCTTCAAATGTTACATTCTAACCTGTTTTCCGGAACAGATCTGCGCTTTTCTGGGTTGTTACACAGCGTCGATTGGTAATCCTTTACCGACGTTTCGGGAAAACATACAGGTCCCATCTTCAATGGCCAAGAAGCCCAATGAAGTTGCTTCATTGGAGGTAAAGGATTACCACTCGACGCTGCGTAACACCCCAGAAGAGCGCAGATCTCATCAACATCGCGGCGGAAGCCGGCAATCACGGTTTGTTTTCCGGAAGTTCCCATGTCGAACCTGGGCGAGTAACGGGCTACTCTACTCGTGATTTTCTATGGCTTTCCTGTCCGCATAGGCAAATGCTTAGGTAGTAATTTAACTGGACTGCAATCGCTTCCTTCAAAATCCTTTCCAGTTTATAATTAAACATTCCGCCACTCAACTGTAAACAGACTAAGACAGTGACAGCTTCAAAAAATAATCACAAATCTAGGAACAGTTACAGCGTACGTACTTAAATTATACATTTATGAATAGTTCTAACTTACTATTCGAAACCAGACTTGCCTGGAAGTATATACTGCAGACTACACACACCTTTTTTTCTTTCTTAGTCTGACACCTTGTCTGCCCATTCATTGTAGGTGTAGTGGGTCACTTTTGCAACTGATCACACTCAATGACACACACTCAGACACAGCACACTCGGTAGGACTCCTCTGGACGAGGGATTGACCCGTCTCAGAGACCTCTACAACATACCGCATTCAAAAGAGACAGACAACCATGCGCCCGGCGGGATTCGAATCCTCAATTCCAGCAAGCGAGCAGCCGCAGACCTACGCCTTAGAATTATGCACACCTCAGCCTGAAAATTCAAATCACGCCTACCTCAAATTATACATCCATAAATAGACCCGTTTCGAACTGCACACTCAAGAGCAGGGCAACCTTAACTTACACATCTCAAACTGAACATTCTAGACTAGGCACAGGGATATTTCAAGTTACAGCTCTGAACGCCTTACAGAAGTTAAACAACACGTAGTAATAGTCCCTTCACTGGGTAACTAGTGGGCGATTTTTTCAATCATATGGTCTCCAAATTTGTATTATTTCATTCTAGTTTAAGCTGAGCAGAATGACACCTCGTACTACGATTCGGCAGCTACTCGATCAGAATTCAGACCAACAGCTATCATTACTGTGGTTTCCCGTGCTATCCGTGCTATTACTCTCCCCTTACAGACAAATTCTGAAATAATATTTGAACACAGAAAACGAAAACTTGGTTCTACCTTCCAACATATTCATTAATCACATTATCAAAATGTATCCTCTTTGATGCTTTATAACCTCAGTAGTTTATGTAATTTCCGAAACAATCGATAAGCAACCAACTTCTTATTTGGAATATTTAATTACTTTACAAAACCGATATTTCGAGGGAAACAATGGCTCTCCATTGTCACTGACAATTCCTAACTTCAAGTCTTTTGTCCCTGAATGGCTTCCGCTTTATATACACTTTCTGATAAATTCTGTTAAAGACCTGCTAACAGATTCTAAATTAATAGAAATGTTCCGAGTTGGGGTGTATCCATGGTAACCACAGTGTCTGTGCAGAACAATCTGAAAGTCTGCCCACTTTCTGAACCCACACAGCAGAAAAAAACAATGTGATTATTGAGAGAGAGAGAGAGAGAGAGAGAGAGAGAGAGAGAGAACAGAAGCATTGCACAATTAAGCAGTTTATTTATTTTTGTCTCTTAAGCAAAAAATTAGCTTGGTGCTTAATGCAGAATGTTCCGTGTTTCACAAGTAGCATTCAATCTCAGTTACAAATTGTAATGTGCATGGCAAATTTAACTGAATATTTAACTACTGAAATATTCACGTGATTATCCAGACGAACAATGGAATGTATTATATGGTGCCAAATACTGGCAGTAATAAATTACGTCTTCCCTGCCCAAAATACCTTCTGCTTGGATTTGTAACTGTCATGAATAAAACCTGCGCTTTCTTTTTGTTGTACTTTAATATGGTAGACTAAGTTACGCTTAACACGGATATTTATAAATATGTGTATGGATATTATATATATAATATTCTATACATATGGGTCAATATAAAATGGTGACCAAGAAAGGTCTAGTTAGATTTTTACCAGACTACACGGTGTCACAACGCTGAAGGCATTTTATTCAGAGAGTGAAAGAAAACCCTCGCTGTTCGCAGGATTTACATTCCTGAAAAATTGTGCGAAACGTGAAATCGCGATTTGCGAATTTAAAATCTTATGGGAAAAATGGCGTTCGGAGAAAGAAACACGCAGGAAACATGATACTTAATGATTAAGAAACACTGCAACATTTATGTTGGTGTTTACAGGAACGAACTCGGTACTCCTGGCTAAAGTTGTCAGAGTGATGGGCCGATGTAAGATGGACAGTGGGAGACAGAAGACCTAGTGAAGAACGCGGTAGATTCTCGATTGTTTCACCTTCTCGGCACGTCCCTGATACACATTCTTCGGTGGTACAATGAGAGCTTCCTTCTGCTGCTTAAATTTCATGCGCCTGTCCATGAAACAGTCTTCATAAACGAAATCATATACGAAATCATCCGCCACGTGGATCTATTTCTTCAGAATACTGCTATTCAGCCGATGCCTCTCCAGAACATCATCAGACTCTCCTGGTTCACTGAGACCCCTCAAGTGTCGCACGAAATTACTCAGTTAAATCAGCAGCATGAAAACTGAGAACTTCCTCGACAACAGCTCCCTCCAAATCCGCAAATCTTTCTTCTCGAAATCTAAGTGCTAACGCTGGGGTGTTCTGTATTTCGTGCTTCTGGTTCAGTGATCTGCCTAAGTCCTTACCTGCTACAGGACAAAGCGCCTTCCAGCAGGCATTCAGAGTCACGGACTTCAGCTGGTCCACAGAATCTGTTATATTTGCAATGCAGTCAGCTATGCTGTGCGATGTCTAGCATTCACTAACCCCAACAGACTTCTGCTTCTCTGTTACGTCCAATATGCTGCGGGAGGTGTGAAAAAGTACTAGCAATTAAATGCTGTGATGATTTCTTGGTTGAGCTGCTGCAGGAGTGAAGTGGTGATGCTAGTCCTGCATATATACCTATATTGGGTATTCAGATGGTTGACACAAAGATCCCGCTGATACCATGGGGCATTATCAAAAAGGACGACTGACTGGCAACTGTTTCTATGTCTCATATTCTAGCAATACACTAGAGATCTATTCCATCTTTTGGAGGAAGGGGTTATGACGACTTCCACAAGAAATTTTCATGCCTGATGGAGCACTCGACTTAACGCTTCTGCTGATCGTGTCTTTTGTCATAGAACAAACTGATTCGGTTGAAATACGATGGCGCCCGACTACATTAAAATTCATTCTTCTGTTCAACTTACACAACACCTCCACTTTCTCCTTTTCCTTCTAGCCTTTATGTTTTTCATCTACACATATACCACCCTTTCCACACATCCCTAAAACCCAAGGGCAACAATCAGTTACAAAATTGTGAAAATTGCAGTGGAATTACATTCCGTATCGCAAGATATGTATGACCAAGCTACTGTCTGGGAAAGGACGGCGTTTTCCGCCTTTTGTGCATCACCTCTTACGCCTACGCAACAGCGACTGCGATTGAGCGAGAGATGTACACCGCAATGCGCGACGTTCCCACAATATTTCTTCCGCGAATAATCGAAAGAGGCTTGAAACCGATAAAGTGCATAATTCACTTCACTGACTACAATGTCTGAATATTTCAGTCGAGAAACTTTGAATGAAACATAACGGTAGTTGAGGCAAAATGTAAGAATTGAGGGTACCTTCTTTAATATCTCAGACTTTCAGCCATAGCATAATGCTTGTTTTGGAATGTCAGCTGCACCGATTATACAGCAACAAGTGAGATGTTGCATTTTAACCACTTACATCCCAGTGCTACCTTACGGAACACATAAGAAACTCTTTGATTTTGCCCATACAATGTATTTCTGTGTTTTATATGATTCTACCAAGACACTTTTGTTTCTCGGTAGGTGCAAACGGTTCCTCTCCTCTTAACCGTCCAGACCGGCTATGGGACCCACCCAGGGCCCCAGTCATTGCTTACTGGTGCGTTTCCCCTGGTGTAAATAGATATGGAACAGAAACTGATTCATTCCGTTTAGTATCGGGGTTAAGAATGAGTGGATCAATGCCTCCGATTCGCCATATGCCCTAATCGTATTCACATAGCCACATTTTACTCGACTCACATAACAGAGTTATTTCCAGAAACTTCACTGATCGGCTGTCTTTAGATGGAGATGAGATACTTTTTCTGAAGGGCAGGAAATGTATTTTCAATGCACAGAGGGAGGCGAATCTTCAAAGGGTTAACTGCAAATGGTGGAAACTGGAAGAATGTGGAGGAAGGCGGTCTAACAGCATGTCTTGGAAGAATAGGGTACGACAACTTCGGACAGTCTTCCAAACAATACCCAAAACTTTCAGAAAAGGAGGAGTCCTAAACACTAAGCTATTGTTTTAATGTGTATTCAAAACAGGATCCATAAACGGAAATAAGTCAGTCTGTGCGGTGTTTTCAAAGTTATGGAAGCGGAAACATTTACAGAATATATTTACATCACGTCCGCGTGATATTGACAATTCAATTTCAAGCACAGAGAATAAAATGAAAGCTCTTGTAAGTTCCCGAGCGATTATTTTGCAGTGGTGGTTGTGGTAGTAAAATCCGAGGGATCCATGAATGCTGTAACTTCGCTATTGTTCTCCTGTTGCCTACATTCTTCCGCCAGCATGAGCTTTATATCCCCCACATATAACGGTAGAGCCTTAATTTATACGATCCTCATTTTAATTAATGAAATCAAAAATATGTTTTGAAAAACGAGAAAATATGTCTTTTTGTCTTCCAAATTGTAGGCTTCAGTAAATCTTCACATAGAAAAAAAACATAAAACTTAAAAATGTAGCAAACAAAAAAGTAGCATGTTCGTAATATGTCTAATTTGGCTCTTATTCATGGGCATAAGAATTTATTTTCATGCCTGGCTTAGCAGCTTTCTTCAGTTGGTCTCGGTAAGCAATGTGACAGTGCATTTCAACTTCATGTTTTGTACAAAGACTTTCTTGCCATTCTTTGGTTACGTCTAGCACGTGTTGTTATTTCATACCACTAGTTCGCTATGTGTTTCGGCAGTGAGCACTGTCATTATCACCGTTATGTTTGTTACACTAGGCCTGTCAATAGACACTCCTGGTGCAACATATGTATGTCCTGTATCACCCATAAATGAGCAAAAAGCCGATGTCCAGGGACCGATCTACGGCCCTGACTGTTGTACGCATGCTCACACTCGTATATCAACAGACTCTGACAGACAGTTTCATAATATCGGCCAAATAAACAAACAGCCTATAAATGCACTTCGAAAGGACACTTACATAACATAGATTAACACGCGTCTATGAAAGTCGATATATGTGTGTGTGTGTGTGTGTGTGTGTGTGTGTGTGTTTGCGTGTGTTTGTGTGTTTATATACACAACCACATATCTCATACGAAATATATTACGACTTTTTTCATTTTACACCTTAAAAGAGTAAGTCAATATTGGTTCCATTAAATATTATATACGTACATTGTTCTACATATTTCTGACAATATTATTGACATAGGTATACTCCCATTTGAGAAAAAATGGCGCAAAAACTATTTTAGTAGGGTGTAATGATTCAGCTGCCTTGGGGATGTAACAGTTTTAAAAATGCAAGTAATTTCCACTACTATAAATGTTTCTTCCTGAAGATGGATTTGCATAGCTGAAACATGTAAGATAGTGTAATAAATTGGTCTGTCCTACATTTATCCTCATACGTGTATTATTCAGGCTTTTATCAGTTATACTAAGTAACAAGTGCACGCTGTCGATGCTACAGTACAATAAGATCCGTTCAGTTCTGCAAATTTTATACTTAATTCTGGTCACAAATACGGTAATACTAAATATACACCGCAAATGTCTACAGATCAAGAAAGGACCTATGTTTTTACTATGGGTTGAGTGTACCCGTACACGAAGCAGTTAAAGCAGACACCCGTTTAAATTAAAAGTCATACTGGGTAACACAACATGGTTTCGAAGCTTTAACACCATATACCACGTACACGACACGTGCAGCAGCACCGTATCTCTCTCTCTCTCTCTCTCTCTCACTCACACGCACACACACAGAACACATCACAACATAAACCAACACAACTTAACATTTGTCACTCCGCTGGACGAGATACAAGCCATAAGAGCATTCCAATACGTAAATACTCTCCTGGATAAACACATCGTAAGGTGTATACATGAATACTTGGTTCTAATACGGGATCATTCCGAATTACTGACAAATTACTACGTGTTTCGGAAGACACAGGAATCTAATTCACGCAAGACTTAACTTATGGTTTACATATACAGCATCGCTGTTGATCCAATACTTACCAGAGTAGTGGTATGAAGTACACTCAGCAGTGTTTAATTGTGAGGTTACGCAGACACAATAAGTTAGCTTCAGTGAAATACATTATGCAATAGGCAGACAATGAGGAATCCACACAAAAACACGACTCGAGTGACATGTTTCTTCTTTCACTACTTCTAATGTTTCCGTTTCATACTATTTTACTACCATTTAAGGTAAGACATGCACTGTTATTGCAGAAGATTTATAGTTACTCGCCTGATGGTGGCATCCGCTGCCGAATTACGTAGCCATTTGTGGTACAAAGTAACATCCAGGTTATAATTTTGTTTTACTATGACATTTAGTAGAATATTCTAATGTTCAAAATAAGCAATGAAACCTTGTCTGATGTAAGAACCAAATCCAACACTATGCATATCATCACACTGAGTTACCGACACGGTATGGAAAACATTAAAAACAACGAAGCCTTCTTTCTGATTCATCCGGTACTATCAGTCTGCCACCCTACGCTTTATGATTCATCCTACGTAGTTAACAGAGTGAAATCAAATACATGAAAATCCATTAGTTAGACGAATATTTCTTCTAGTTTACTAATAATTTTAATTACTTGAGAATATACTAACTTGTAAATTCATATCAGGACAAAACTGACGCCAGACACAAGAAGTGGTTCTCAAGTAAATTCTCTCAGCTGTTGCAGTTACAGAGCACTCATAGGAGAATTGTTGGAAATAACAGATCCAAATAAAGTGCAACTCGATTATAACGTCATGAAAGGAACTGAAAGCTTTGTGTCATTATAAACGAGTGTCGTTACAACCGGTTATGCTTAAGAGTTACAAATTAATTGGTACCACAGAATATCTGACGCTATACACTGGATGCCGTATAAACTGACGTTGTTATAACAGGGTTCGACTGCAGATGCAGGAATGACGTCGTGGCCTATTTTGAAGTGATATTCCAACATGTTACTGGAGGAAAATGGGAAAATCTTTCTCAAACTTTAAACAAGCGTCGAATATTGAATTTGAGGACCTCCTGATTACGAGGCAGAATTGCGTACTGAACATCCACATGTGTCCGTCCTTAATACCAGTTCAGTTCAGGTCAATTGTTTGTTTATTTAGGTCCTGTCTCAACCTAATTTCCGATTACAATATCAGCACTCATAAGAAAAAATAAACAAACAACAAAGTAGCAAAAACAGAAAGTGCAAAAAACACAAGAATGGCCACAATATTGATAGATAATCCTGGCGGCGGCGGCGGTGGTGGTGGCGGTGGCGGTGGCGGCGGCGGTGGCGGTGGCGGCGGCGGTGGCGGTGGCGGTGGCGGTGGCGGTGGCGGTGGCGGTGGCGGTGGCGGTGGCGGTGGCGGTGGTGGTGGTGGTGGTGGTGGTGGTAACAGGCCTATCACTTTTATTTCAGGTGAAACTGACGTTTTGATTTCTAATTACCAATTTCTTGGACACAGCACAACAAAACAGACATTATTAGAACGACCCGCTATGGTCACCTATCACTGGTTTGCTTCAGTCACCAAGTAATTATATTCGGTACAATGAACCTGCCCGCTTTGTAATAGGAATGCGACAGACGGGCGGAACAACTTCCGTCACTCTGTGAAGCTTATTTCCGGTATGCAAACAAAACAAACCCTTACGTTGCAGAGTGCCTACTGTTCCTCCGAAATGTCAGCGTCAACCTACGAATATATACGATGTCAAATCGCAAACCAGTCTGTCTGTTGTGTGAGCCTGGTAACCTGCAATTACTTTGTAAGAAGAAAGACTGAAAACCGGGATCGATCCTGTCCCGGAAACGTAGCGTGTTAATTTGAATAAATTCCATAGAAAAAGTCAACGAGTTAAGATATACAGCGTCGTCAGATCCCTAAGAAATAACGTTACAATTGTGGGTTTCGCAAGACGGAGGCAATTAGGACTGTCACGCCTACCCTGAAAATGAGACAGTACAGTCCCGGACTGGTAACTTGACCCTTAACCTTTTAAAGCCTAGCGGTAACTTTACATACCACCAGGTTTAACATTAAAAAATTCTACGTGGTGCCCACATTGCGTTTATGTGTTTTGTACGGATCTCAGAACAAACAGCAACTTTTGCCTTATAAAACATTAAGAGAGTGGTTTTTATAACCGAAGTGGAGAGTGTTTACAGCGCGGTACGCACTGAGTCCTTATATAAAACAGATATGCTTCGTCTTTAAAGGGTTAAGGAGTGAGGAAGCTGTAAAAAGATTAGGGGCAGGTACGCCGGAGGTGCGATCCTCCGCACGTTTGGTAACCGTCTTCTAAACACAAGGCGTCACATCCCAGAAGACCGTAACGGTGGAAGCTTTTTCACTGTAACTAAAACCATCGATAAATTCCGCGTTACCACATTTGGACATACCTACCTACATATTTTATTTTAAAAAGTGATATTGTATGACGCTATAAGCACCCGTTATGCGCTTTCACGTCCTGTTTCTAGATACTTTGGGGTACTTTTTCGCCTAGGATTCTTCCATTAGCCTGGCCTCTACCTACATAGGACAACAAAAATACAGAACAAAGGCATACGAACCTGCATGGTCTACTTTCAGAGCACAGCTGAATAGCGCTGCAGCAGTCCAGTTTGCCCTCTAATTTCTGCAGATCCCAACAGTAATCCGAATTACATATTTCATAATTTAAGTCCTGTCATTGTTACACAGAGAAGATAAAATGGCGCCTGGATGCTTTTGCACCCTTTGTAGGACAAAGGCGTCATATTCCGTAAATGGACAAAAAATTATAAGTTTTTAATAAAAAAATCGTTTAATCTCCAGAAAAGCCTAAACAGGCAATGCACCTGTACCCTTTTCCTTTCACGAATAAGCTCAGACTTCACAAATCCACTTTGAAAGGCCTACATGTACTAGAATATATGTAGCATCAGGACATTTACTTCTGTGCATAGGAATTAGCAGTAATTCGTGGTTTTACTCTTTCACTCCAAGCAATTTCCGGGGTACTTCGACTAGTCCACAGCTGCCTCATTTCCAAATTCTTCCCAACCGACCTTTCACAAATTTCCCTAGAATCGGCAGTATCATCCTGTGATCTGAGACACCCTCTGCGTCGCAAAATCAACAACAAAGCCAGAAAAAAGTCAGACGTAAAGCAGGATCCTATTACTTCATAAGATATTTGAAATAAAAGGAGGTGAGTTCAGTTTATAATTTTCGCTTTTACGGAGTTAGAATTGCATAAACTCCACATTTTTGGAAACCAGAAATTGAATTTCTCCACAAAAAGAGAGCCGCCAAGTACTTAAGTCTCGCTTTAGTAAGTATATGTGTGTGTGTGTGTGTGTGTGTGTGTGTGTGTGT